>CALSCE010010644.1:8292538-8326911 GCA_943593645.1 Bovichtus variegatus
TGTGTGTGTGTGTGTGTGTGTGTGTGTGTGTGTGTGTGTGTGTGTACCATATGTTTGTTTGTGCAAGACAAGGCTTGATTTATGTCTTGTCCTCATTTAAGTTAAGTGGCTTTTTAGGGGACATCGTCAGCAGACATCTATGCTATTGATTGTCCCTTTGCTAAATTGGCTTTATCGCTGTAGCCACCGCAAACAATGTCCTTCCTTATATGTAGGTAAATCAGTACATTTGTAGTAAGATTGACTTAAGTATTATAGCAACAGATTGCATGCTTGAACTGTAGAGCTGAAAATGAATAAAACCCTCTCATAGATCATGACAGTACATGTGATTGTGTAGGAAGTACCACTGCCCTTCCACCATCTAAAGGGCATTTTTGAGAGCAGGATTTTCTGTCCACAGTAAGAGGAGTCCAGCTAGTGAAAATGTCATCTTTAAATGTCAAATGTCTTCTCTTACCACGTCAGTGTAAGGTATGATGCAGTGTGACTACGTTCAGACACATTAGACAGACGGTAATAATATCAAAGTTAATTAGAGTCGGCATCCAGCTCTGCAAACCCAACTCAACTCTCAAAACAATAGACAATGAGACAATTGCATGTGACTGATAGTGATGCTCTGGGCTCTGATTTACAGATGAGCAGGAGGCTGTGCAGAAAAGGACATTCACAAAATGGATCAATTCCCACTTGGCAAAGGTAAGAGAGTCTGGTTGATTCCCACTGCTTCTGCCAGCATTGTGTGTCCCTTTACACACACAGTGGTGCTGGTGAGTGTGGATTGAAAACGTACCCATCTCATTGCTTTTTCACTTCCAATCACTTTGCTCTTCTATGCTTAGTCCACTGTTCTCTCTGTGACATTTGCTCCATTTCCAAAACACAGTGGAGCTGGTCATGGGACTGACTGACTTATGCCAGCTAAGACCACACACACACACACACACACACACACACACACACACACACACACACAAACACGCGGTCGTTCTTACTTGCAATGCCTTTCATATTCCTTTTTATTGCTCCAATCTAATATAGCTTGTAGCAAGGATTTACTCTCACTTTAATTGCCACTTTCACATTACAGCATTTAATACACTGTATATCATTTTTCCTGCGAGCTACTGTCCATAATTTAAGTCTTACTAACCTGTAAGCTCTCTATCTCAATATGGGCCAATTTAGATTGTTCAGGATAAGAGTTTTTAGTTAAAGACTGCCCTTCATTTGCCTCCTCAATGAGTGTAGATACCAGTATATCTGCCACTTATACTAAACAATTACACTTGATGCAGCTGCATGCTGAGGGGCCATCGTATGCGTGTAATTATTGTATTATACTGCATTAGGCTCCTCAATTTAACCCATTACTCTCTTGAATAGTGTGTCAAGAACGGGTGGACAAGGCAAATATGGCACAGTGCAACACAATTAAGTGCTATTTTAATCTGCAACGCTCCTTTCAAGGTTTCCTATTTGATTACGACAGCTGTGGAGGCCTTGAACCGCGGTGACGTGGAGCAGAAAATTCATTTGAAAAGCACTCTGGAGGGAATAAACCATGACGTAATATTAAATATCATGTCTCGGGACCGTGCCAGCAGAAAATTGCACCCAAACCAATACTTGAATGCCTTGAATTTTTAATAACGTTTAGGTAAGCACATAGTTTATTTATTAAGTCATTTTGATGCAAAAGAGTAGAACCACAGTCCTTTTGCTATTTCATCGTCACTGAAAATGTTGGGGTTTGAGTGATTTAGGGGATGACAATGAGGATTCAGGCAGATACATGGCAGAGGGATCCCCAAGACATCTGGACCAAAAAGTCTAAAGGAATAGTTCAACATTTTGCAAATTGTACTTATTCACTGTTTTGCCATTTGCCCATTTAGATGAGCAGATTATTCCACTCTCACATTTGGATGGTAAATATGTAGCATTGAGACTGAAAATAGGGAGGGAAATCCCTCTAATGCTTACTAATTAACACATTACATCTTAATAAATTCATACAAAAAAACTAAGTGTAAAAACAAAAATTTGCTGTTTTATAAGAGGTTAGCCAAAACATTTCTTGGCTGGGAGTGGTAGCTTCCTGGAGTCCCCTTTGGTTTCCTGGCAGCTGATTCTGCACTTTAGTTTTTAAACAAACTTTATAGTGTGTTAATTTGTGAGCTTCAGAAGTGCTGGTAGGGGGTTTTGTTGCCTTCAGACTGAGCCAGGCTAGTTTCTGTTTCTGGTGTTTAAGCTCAGCTAACCAGCGTGGCATCGATCTTCTCATCTTATCCTCAGCTCGAAAGCAAAATAGCATACTACCCAAACTGTTCTTTAAACTTAAGGTAAAGTGATATGGTATAGTGAACAGTGCCTGGTGGACCAATAGTCCTGAAACTGAAGCCCAACTCTTGCAACTAAAAACTGGTTTGACAAAGATCCAGGAAATTTCCTTTGAAATCCCATTTAAATTCACTTTAATTAACCGATTCAGCTAATCAATAGATTAGTGATACCATCACACTGGTCCATCAGAAGAGATAACAGTATTTGTTCCCCATGCTTCTCTCTCCGCCTTGTTGATCAAATTAGTTGCTCTCCTCCTCCTCAACCATCATGAAACTGCTTACCCTTTCACCTGACGCCTGACGTTGCCATGGTGACACTGATTGGCCCATATTTGTCTTCAAAAATGTCTTTGTCGTCATGGCAGCTTGGTAAATGTTCGGAGAGCTTTGTGATGAGTAGAGGGTAAAAGTCAATTCAGCAGGTGCGGAGGATCGGCTGTCATAACGGAGGTGGATTTCTTCAAGATGTCATTCTGTTAACCAGTACGGATAAAATGGCATCTTATGGGCTTGTCTCGCATCTGTGGATACTCTACACTGACCCATTTAAAGAGACACAAAATGTGTGTGACAGACAGAAGGCAGAAGCTTTAACAGTTGGTTTAGCTTTGCTCTCAGAAGGATAGATCATGCCCTTGGCTATGCAGATGATTAGGCCACTCCAGTTATCACAGGTCTTTAATTCAGCGCCTAAAGGTATGTGATTAATCGTGAGGTGAGTTGAGACATGGCATGAAGGCTTCCTTTCACTATCACTCCCCTCCCCCTTACTTTTCCACTCCACAGGTACAACAAAAGAAGTCTTATGAGCTCTGACAAAGAGTTTCTACGAGAGGACGTATTGGAGCTGGTAATTTATACAGAAGATTAATGACTCTCATTACTCGGGAGTAGTTCACCAGATTAAGTCACCAGTTATAGACCAAATTTGGAAAGTGTAAGAAAGCAGCGGCGCAGTTATTTTTGCAGGTTGTTTCTTTCATATGAATAGAGGGTGATGTGATGTTATTTAGACACCGCAATTGCATAGTATATTAGAGGATATCAATTCAATTGTGCTGAGAATGGTCGAATTTTGGTTCTCGTGTAAGTATCAGGCTTTAAAGTTGCGTCCTGCACTGCAGTGCGGTGATAAAAGGGGGAGAATTTAGTGAGAGGGCCCCCAAGTTTTCATTTTGACAAATCCTTTCTGAGAAGGTTAAAGCTTAATTACCAAGTGACCGGTGTGAGCAGCTGAGGTTTCATCGTCGCTCAGGCGTTTTTCAGGCAAACAGTTTTAGTACAGTAATCAGTGAAGCAAGTGTTCTTAGAGATTACAGCAGCAGTAAAGTAAAGCTCCTCGCTCCTCGCTCCTCTTTCAGTGTTTACTTCCCTGCTCCCCCTTCTTTCTTTAGTGAGGCAAGAGGAGGATTGAGTGGATGACATACTCCATGCACACTAAATTCAAACCCAACTCATAGTGTATGGTATGTGCCTCAGCCAACTTAGCTGCAAGCATGTCCTCCATCATTTTTACATTTACAACCTTGATGCGCAACATTTGGTATAGACATTCAGGGTTCCCAGACGATGAATCCTAATGGCCTTAAAGACCCCCTGACTTCTTCTAGCATCACCATGAGGTTCACATTTGTTATGAATGACATTCATAGTGTAATATCTGATTTAACATCTAGCGCCAACCTTATACTTTATGACTAATAACATTCACCTCTGTGTCATCTGTATGTTGTGTTTAGGGCTAATTAGCAAATGTTAGTATACTCACACACTAAACTAAGAGGCTGAACATACAGTAGTAAAACCTGCTAAACATCATGTCAGCATTATCATTGTGAGCAAGTACAGCCTCACTGAGCCGCTGGCATGGCTGTAGATCATAAAATAAGGAATTATGCCGAAATGTGATGTTGGCCCCCCAATGGTTGAATGCATTGTAGAATATTAGGAAGTGCTTGTTGGCCACTTACTGTGATTTAAAAAAAAAAGTTTCATTAATACTTTTAAGCAAATGAGTGGGTTGACAGGAGCAGCAGGTTTGCCTGCAGCCATTTCCACGTGATGGCTTTCTTGTTAACAGCAAAAATTATTCTAAAGATATATTCGTCCTGTGCCATACATTTATGTGGGATTTTGCCCATGTAACTTATTGTGATTCTAAAAGTTAAAGTTATTCAAATAGTTGCTTTTGCGTGCCCTTTCAGAAGTTTGCAAATAGCTTTACCTTCAAACGATTGGGACAATAGGTATCTGGTGTCAATTGTTCCTTCAAACTGGATGTATTGCAATTCAAAATGAAACCCTTCAGTTCTCTTTGTTTCTGAACCTCCCTCCGTCTTTCATGCTGTTGATCTTTTGGAATCCACTGAGTCAAGTGTAGCAGGGGACTAACACGAGAGCACAGACAGACGCACATCATGAAACTCCTCTTCTCACAATCAATTATGGCCCAGACACACACATATGTAATTAGCTCATTAAGACCTTGATTCATTTTTTTTTTCAGCTCATGTGGCTGAGCAGAGGAAATGGATATTACTTTCTTATTTTGTAATTAGTCAGAAATTTCCTCATTAGCTTTGGGATTATAATGAACAAATAGGTAAATTTAACTTCAATTAGCTCATGGTATAATCTACCCCTTTGAAGGGGTCTTTGTAAGTGTTTCCTCCGTCACTTTGTGATAGGGGCACAAGTGCTGTCTGGATATTCTAATATCCAAAGCCATGAATTGACATTAGAAGAAGAATTAGCGAGAAGAGCTACTGTATTTGCTAATTAATTTTGAAAGACGTGAGGTTAGTGTCCCTTCTCTCTTTGCCTTCTATCATTTTTCACGCTGCCACTCTTTCTACTCAATTATACCCGTCTCGCGGATCCACGACGTTGGGGGTTGTGTATTTTTCTCTCACCACACACACACTCCGATTGCACGTGCGAACACAGACACACTCCTGCATCTCTGCTTTCTCTCTTTCTCCTTCACTCCCTTTGGCGCTAATCTCCCTGTGAATGGCTCACTCGTCTGAATGCTTTCCCCCCTCTAAACCTCCCCTCAGCCCCAGCATGTGACTGTGCTTTAAGAGAAATCCTTGATGTGGCGCCGGCAAGAAACAGAGATATGTGGATTTCCCAGAGTCTAGAAGTCTTGTGTCAGGTCAGGGAGGAAGTCAATGAGAAGGATGCAGTTTGAAATCATCAGCATATTTTAGGATTTGAAGACTCCATTCAGAGCCTGCTGAGCCTCTGCTTACGGCTGACTCTAGCTGTCAGTAATACTTGGCACAGCCAAACTCCTTTGCGGCTTCAAGTACATTTTTATGAGGATTTACCTTTATCCATGTTTCACAAGTTGAAATTATCGTATTACAATGTAATATATTTATAGTATTTTGGTTTATTTATGCGCTGTGCCACTTGATAATGTTCGGGAAAACACTTCTTGCCTCATAGTTTTATGTACATTTCAAGAGCTATTAAGGTTTAAATCCCAGATTTGAGCATTCCAAGAAAACTGAGAAACCTTTGTTTGGGTTTATGGCATGCAACGTTTACATAAACAGTTAATTTATTTAGCTTATTAAGTCTGGGCACCAGGCGCCTTTTTATAAATGTCTATTGCACAACATACAAAGTGTTCCTTTTAAAAATTGGGACGTTTTTACCTATATTGACTGATTTGTTTTATTAGTCATTCAGTTGTCAATGTCAAAAAACAAAACTTCTACCATTCCCCCAGGCATCACATCATTTCTAGTGTGCTTGTGTTAACATATTGTTTGAAAAGACTGAAGTCAAAAACGTTTTTACAATAAAGTCTCATGAATATGCTTGTTTTCTCATGTAGCGTGTCCCGCCTCTGGTGGTGACAGACCTGTTTGAGGACATCAAGGATGGCGTGATGCTTCTGGCCCTGCTGGAAGTCCTCTCTGGACAAAAACTGGTTTGTCTCACGGTCATTTCTACAGCATGGGATTTGGCCAACAGTTCCTATCCTCTGATCTCTCTGGATTACATTTTAACATGAAAAGATATAACAAGGAACTGATTGGTCAAATAACAGAGAGATTTTTGGTTCTTTTTCTTTATATAATAACAGTCAGTGCTGTTGCTATAAATGTATTTGACAAATCTCAAAAGAGCTACAGACTGAATGTAGTGCATGTGAACTGAGCCACAATAACATGGACATGTTAATTGATTTTATTAGGATGTTTGGATTGAATAGAAAAGCTCAGATTAACAAGGACAGATCATAGTTCACAACACAGACAAAGACGTCCACACACACACACACACAGCCTGAGGATTTTACTTGGCCAATATTGCCTGAGGTCTAAGCTGTCTATGTCCTATTGATCCGACTGTTTATAGTCAAACACGGCTCTGATTGGAATTCTTGGTCTTTCTCATTGTATTAGTAAACACAAACACATTTCAAAAGAATATATGAGAAAATCAGAAATAGTGTCTGTGCTCTCCCATCGTAATTCCCATTCTTGTGATATCTAACTAATCTTTTTTGTTGTTGTGCTGTTGTATATTTTATCCACACTGTATATTTCTTTCCCTCCCTTTTCTGTATTTCCCATTTCCATTGTTCTCCTTTTTCCTTCCAGCCATGTGAGCCAGGCAAGAAGCTAAAGAGGATCCACTGGGTCGCCAACATCGGTACAGCGCTCAACTTCCTTGAGGGTAGAAAGGTAAGAGTTCAGGGGCCTCTTTTTATGTTTTTCTTCTTCCCTGTATTACCCCTCCTGCTGCTCTCCCTGCTCAGCTGTTGCCCTGTGGGTGCAAACATTGAATCCCGACCTTGTGTGACCTGTTTCCCATCGTCCCCGCCTCTTACTCTTCCCACCTTCCCACATCCCTCATTTATCCCGAAACCAGTATGCTCTCTTTTTCAAGATTTTGTTGAGTAAATAAATGAAGAAAAAAAAAAAAAGAAAACCTTCAATATATTCAGGCTGACATTGTTCACATTTTTTTCATTAATTTGTTTGGCTCTCTATAAATAATCAAAAAGTCAATAAAAATGTAATTATTGAACTATCACTTTACTAAATCTATCAGTTAATCTGATCCACCATACTTGCCGGTCACACTACACCTCAAGCACTTTATGATATTAGTACTCTCCAGTTTTCTTTCCTTTTCCCAACTTCATTGAGAGAATCACATTCAAAAATGCTCAATGTGGTTTTTGGATGTAATCATCTAACTGCATCAACTGCCCCTCCGTGAGATTAGTAATACATTCTCAAAGCTTCAACCAGCTCGTCCTTGGATATGCATAAATAAAGCCATAAGTATGAGCTGGTGTCTGCAGGGACATTGATTTGTCTTCCTCAAGTGTGACAGGGTTAAAACCTTAAATCCTACATCATTAATCTGCAGTCTGGAGATGAGATGCTGTATGGGTCTACATGTGTGTGTGTGTGACTCCGTAAATCTGTGTGTGTAGGAAATTAAATGTAAATATGCTCTGTGTGTAAATCTGATGTATTTCTACACCATATTTACATTTTGCTTTAGAGGCCCAAACTCTTTAATGCCTGATGCATGTTCCTCTCTTGTGTTGGTATAGTGGCAGTTTGATGTTTACCATTTCATCAATCATATTTGTCTATAATGTCAACGTCAAATAGCTTGTTTTGTATGACTAATGCCTCAAAACGTATCACCTTATATAGATATTCACTTTATAATGATATGAATGAATAAAAAAAACAGCAAATCTGCACCTTTTGAGAAGCTCAAACCGGCATAAGGTTGGCATTTTAGTTTTATAAATGACTTAAACAATTAATTATCAAAAATGCTTGCAAATAATGTCAACTATACTGTTTACCTACACAATGTTGGCTTCAATGCAACTGCTACTTTAAGGTTACCTGTGTTATTTTAAGATAGTGTTTAAGGGCATAACATAAAGCTACGTTGGCCCTGAGGAGCTCAACATACTGCAAATTAAGAAAACACACAAGCAATTAAATAAGCATCTTCTTCAATTAGACAACGCGTGCGCAGCATTTAGAAACATCCTCATCGACTTGAAAGACACACAAAAACATCAATTTGAGGACACATGCATTGAAGTTGGCTATCTGTCAGTGGTGTTGGAAAATGACCAGAAATCTTTAGTTAGTATATACGTGTATATATATATATATATATATATATAAAACTTAACTTCATTTTTAAACAGTTTCCATGGTGTTGTGAGCTTCTTGTAGCGCCTTTCTGTATTTGCAGTGCTTTTAAAAAATGCTGCGCAAAGTGTCGTCAAATTGATGTTTTTCTGTGTCGTTGGAGAAAATGTTTTTTAAATGCTGCGCATGTGTTGTCAAGAGATTACAGAGCTGCAGCAGATCCACCAGAGCAGCTTCAATAGTAAGGTCCTATTCTGCAAAACAGAATTTGCTCAGACAGCTTTTTCTGTGAAAGGAACAAAGTCCTGGAACTTGCTGATCACCTGAAATTTGCTGCAAACTTCACCACTTTTGAGAGAGCTACCAAATCCTGCTTAATTTAGCAACAAACCTGTACTCATGTCTACATTTTTAATGAGTTTTTAATGAGTGCTTTATTGTATCTCGCTGTAATCAGTTTACGTTCTTTGTACCTCACTGTTCTTGATCGCTTTAGTTTCATAAAAGCCCTTCTAGGGACGGGTGTTGCAAACCGTCATCCGCTGTGAACACCAGCATCGGATATCTGTTTTCAGTTTGTCTATGTATGTAGTATCTTCCCGTCCCTATAAAATAAACCATGAATAAATAAGTTGGTGAAGAGGTTTTCTAAATGCTATGCATGTGTTGTGAAATTGGTGAAGATGCTTCTTCATTTGCTTGTGTAGTGTCGGTGTCATAATTTGCAGTGCGTTGAGCTCTCGGGGCCAGCGTACACACACTTCCATTAACTATTCAACTCCCCGCTGCTGTGTCAAGTTGCCGGGATGACCTGCTGTGTTTTCTAATATAAAACTGTGCATTGCATGTATTCTTATCAGGCACTGTCCCATGCTTCCCCACGCTGCCCTCGCCTGCTCCCAATTTCGTCTTCCATGCTTGTTCACATACACGGAGCGACTTGTATTACCACATGATGACCTGTTGTGCTGCAGTAATATAACCCTCTGTGTGATACTATAGAATACTTCATCATATCAGTAAATACAGCCCTCTCTTTCTCTCTTTTCTTGCACCTCTCTACCTCTCTCTACCACTCTCTCTCTCTCTCTCTCTGTCCATCTCTGCTGGATTTAATCCCTGTTGCCTGTGTGGTGGTGATAGATCTCCCCTCTCAGCCAACCACTCAAGTTACCTAACCTCAGAGATGCTACAGTATGTGCGATCTCACAGTCGATGAGGCGTCCTCCTTCAATCAAACATGTCTAAATGCTCTCTTGCTCTCTTTCTCTGTCTTCCTCTTTTCTTATCTGCCCTCCAGTCTGCCTACAGAGGATCCCCGGTCAGTATTCATAACATTACTGCACTGGTTTGTTCAGGACACGTAATAGATAGTATCAAGATTATTTGCTTTCAGCAGTGCTGAGGATTCTTCTCATACTGTGTACTCTTCATTTTTTGTAAACATATGTACAAGACCAGAGTTACCAGATTGAGTGTATTTAATGATAAACTGGAAATGATTGATTGATTGTCCTGTTATGAGATATTGAAATATTAGATATTGTGTTTTGATACAGATCAAGCTTGTGAACATCAACTCCACAGACATTGTTGATGGACGGCCGTCAATTGTATTGGGGCTGATGTGGACCATCATCCTCTATTTCCAGGTAACATTACCTTTAGTTAATTTACATACTAATCAGAAAATGCAATATAGATAATTCTGTATATTACATTTTTTAAATAAAAGAATGACAAAACAAGGAGAAGAAATTTGGTGGTAACTAAGTTTCGTGTTGTGAATGTCTTAGTCAAATCACTACTAAAAGCTCTAGGAATTCAAATGTAAAACTACATGGCTGCCAATATTATATCCAATAAGAAATATGCAAAAGCCTAAATCAGTTTCATGTTGTAAACTGGCAGTACTTATTCGGAAAACAGGTCGCTTGAAATCTTTTGTTAGCTCGCAGAAAGCTAAGCAATTTGAAGTATCAAGAAATTTAAGATAAGAAAATCAATCTTCCAAAGCATTTCCACTGAAAACGAACATTTGCTACCTCAGGCGTTTCAGACATCACAGATCAGAAAGAACTTAATCACAACGCTACAGTCTCGAAGCAACATCAGCACAGAGATGTCTGCTGTTCCTAACATAAGGATGTTAAATAAAGGAAATATACAACAGTGGAAAATTAACTTATTCACTTACTGACATTTTGATGCATTTCATTTCACACTGATGTTTATGGATTTTCTGAGTTGTGAGCAGCCCCAGTTTGCTGGCAGTAAAGAGTAAACACTGAGAAGTAGATTATGTGTGGATAGGAATACATCTTTAACAATTGTCCAGCAGGATAGATGGAAGTCTATATTTTGTGATTGTTGTCCCAGGTTATACATATATTTTGTTTGGTTTTCTTCCACACTTGGATGATGTCATCAAGCTCTGGGTTGTTAAATATGTTATCATTTGTTAACTGAATTGAAATTCTGTACAATCATAGTTACAGGATATATACAGTATTTCTCTGTGATGGATCAACACTTGCAAGTGCACGAATAAATAATCAGACCCTTAGAATCCAATATTGAAGCAAATTAGGAGCCACTCGATGACACATTTGTATGTTTATAAGTGCTGTTTATCACTGAAGGACGTCAGCAGCATGAGTTGTAAAAACCAAACACAAAAGTACTAACAATCACAACAATTAGGCTTAGTGCTCCTCAGGCAGGAATTATAATGAATAATCAAAGGATAAAAGATCATTCTGGAGTAAATGTGTTGGTATGGTGGCCCGATTTATTTTCGGGTTTCCTGTTCTTTTCAGATTGAGGAGTTAACCAGTAGCCTACCAGCACTTCAGACCTTGTCCAGCAGCACTTCTTCACTGGACAGCTCCACCAGCAGCACTGACACCACCAGCCCACCCGTCAAAAGAAAACCCCTCCCACCTATGCAGGGCGGAGCCAGAAAGGCCCTACTAAGATGGGTCCAGCATACAGCCACCAAGTGTGTACCCTCCCTTAGTTAAGTGTCTTATCTTCAAAACTAAATATGCAATATGCACCGGACCATTATCAGTTGTGATGCTCTCTTCTTTCTAGACGTCTTGGCATTGAGGTGAAGGACTTTGGCCCCAGTTGGCGCACAGGGTTAGCTTTCTTTGCAGTTATCCATGCCCTTCGGCCCAATCTAGTTGACCTGGAGCGAGTATGGAGAAGTCCCAACCGAGAAAATCTGCAGGAAGCTTTCTTATTGGCTGAGACAGAGCTGGGTGTTCCACAACTTCTCGACCCAGAGGGTAAATTACATTTTCTGTTGCATTTAATAGAGACTTTGTCATTTAGGTGACGAAAGCTTAACTGAACAACTGACAACATATTTACAGCATCATGGGATCAAATCTAAAGTCATTTGCTAATGTATTATCTTTTCTTTTTCTCTTGGCTGTATTATCTTTATTAGTAAACCATGTGACATTTGTGTTGCTCACTCAAATAATAAGACATTACTTACCTTACATATCATTTAAATATATAGCTTTTCGTCATATAGAGCTGTTTGTCCCCCAGAATACAGGAATACAATAGTGGGCTATCACAGCATCAGATGTGCACCGCAGTGTCACTTCCAAACACCAGCTGTGCTCCTTCACGCCTGCCCTTCAGAATGAACTCTGACAAATCAAGCTTGACATCAATATATTTAAGGTCCATTAGTCCATGAGATTCAGCATGGCGGAAACCTCCAAACAAAACTTGCTTGCTGATCTGAAATGCTGAAGGTTGTTTTTTATTCACGGTGGTTGTCTGTTTCTGAATAGATTAGAGTCAAACATATTCTTATCAATTCCAGTTATTTTCCTCTTTAAGTGAAATTGTGGAGGAATTATCAGCTGACCTTAACTTGATATGACTTCTGATTACATTCATTTGGTTCCCTCCTTAGATGTCGATGTAGACAAGCCGGATGAGAAGTCCATTATGACATACGTAGCTCAGTTCCTGAAGCATCATCCTGACCGAAAGCAGAGCAACGCAGACGAACAGCCAGACGAAGAGGTAACCAGCTGTCCGATTTATCTCAGTCTGGATACGCTTCATTCTCTCCTCATTCTGCATCCTGTGTGTTTTGTCTTTCTCTTCAGATGTCACAGTTAGTGTCTGAAACTTCAGCCATGACATTTACATAGATGGCATTTTGTCTGTGTTTAGTTAGTGTTGTGTGCACAGCTGGGTCTCTGTTAATACTGTTTAATGTTTGTTTTAATCTATGTAAGTGCAGGATGGGTAGGCATGGGACGATATGAAAATTTCATGTCACGATTATTCTGGACAAAATCATTCACAATATTATCCCAGTATACTTAATGGAACTAAAACATACTGGAATCAGTTTAACTTACATTTAGTTAAGAAACTAAATTTGTATTGCATCATAGATGGGATACTTTTTTTTCTCTTTTTTTTTAATATCTTAAATAAAGCAATCATAAATAAATCTGCATAAATAGAGGATGAATAATAAATACATTAGAAATAGCAACATTGTGTGAGTCTGTTCTTTCTCACATGGTAATTCCTGTATTTTTAATATCAGGCTCTATTTTCTATCCCTCTACCATGATAGCGAGCTTGACAGCTTCTGCGAGGATGTGCAAGATTATCCAGATAATGGGAATTCACCACAATCAACTCATTGTTTGTGTGTTTTATCACGATCTGCGATAATATCCTATATTGTCCCATCCCTAAATGAGGGTGAGGCTTTTTTCATTACAAGTTCAGTAAAACTACAGTAATTACAAGAGGTGAATTTCCATATTTTATAATTACTTAATACTTTCTAAAAATGCAGTAACCAACACTTTTCAGCTATTTAACGTAGGTTGAAACAAACTGTAGTTTCACTCGTCATGTTCTGGCAGTATCTTGCCTATTTTATGTTTTTCCTTGTTGCACATCTCTCTCTTCATATGTCTCCTTGTCTTTGTCTCTTTGGTGTTTTTGTGTGGTGACTGCTTTCCTGTGGTTTTTGTGCTGGTCTCTGTCCTACAGCAGGGTCTTGCTCCTGGCGATATAGAGGAAATGTTGCAGGTAGGTTATAGAGTAACTTAAAGGTCCCAGAGGCAGGTTTTCCATCATTTTCTGCAGCTCAATGCAATTAGCACCCATGCACATTCATGGCTTCCATGAAAATGTGATTAATGCTTTTTTATCTGGCTCTACTATTGGATTACAGTATCACTGCCTACTGTACATAGTATGGATGAGATTAAACATTGTTTTCCCATGTCAAAACGGAGCCTATATGCTAATATTGGCTCTTTATCTTACCTGATGTGATATTTCTGCCGCAGGGTTTCCGAGCCATGATAACGAAAGAAAGTCCAGTATAATAAGACGTGATATTACCATTTATTAACGTTACCTCCCGCTATGGCTCCTGGTTCCCATTAGCATGACAATGAAAGCCTCTGGCATTGGCAGTGTGCATTGATACAGTGTATTTGATGGAAAGCTTGTGAATAGAGGTTGCCTGTTTTTAAGGTTAACAGTGGCAGGAACAGTGATGTGCTTTAAAGCCGCGCTAACCACTCGCTTCCTGTGTTGTGCTGTGTTTTGTTGTCTTACAACACTAATTATGCTTTTGGTGGTTGTTGTGTTTAACACCCGCTTTGTTCTTTGTTGATTGTTCTTGCTAACACGCTAATGTTCGTCCTGAATATTCTCTTTCATTGAATGAAGGTCAATTGGCCCTCGTGTTTTCACATGAAAAACAACAAAAGTGTTATTTCATAAAATGAATAGCAGCTGAAACGCTGGTTGTGAAGTGATTTGCAGAAGTTGAGTACAATTTAACAGATACAAGTCTGCTTCGCTTAAGAATTAGCCTAAATTATTTTGAAACTGTCATTAAGAATAAAGTTTGATATCCTTACAGGAGCTGACGTGAAGTGGTAAAACTGAATAGGCTGAAAGGGAAAAGCTCTCAAACTGAATAGACAATCTCACAAGCTTTTGAGCAGCATAGTATTATCGTCATGGTTACTTACAATCCAATGAAATGTTAGTAGGGGGTCTCAGACAAAGTACCCTGTTTAAGCTGAGTGTTTTTGGCAGCTGTGGATTTTTGACATTTTGTCCTACAGGGAGATGCAGAGGATTAAGAGAACATGTTTAACTGTACATGCCCTCTCTTTCACTCTCTTCCTTTCATCAATCCCTCTAACATTTATTTGGTTAATCACTTTTTCACTCCATCTTTATGTTTTACTCTCTCACACTCTTTCGTCCTCCCTTCTTTTTTGTTTTTCATTTCCCCTTTGCACTTCTCAATTTCCATGTCCATCTTTCCACCCATTCGTTCGCCCCACCACCCCTCACCCATCCCGGCTTCTTAGAGAGAGCAGCGGAAGAGCCTGAGGGAGCTCAAAATGTGGCTCAACCAGCTGGAGAGAGATGCAATACAGGCTCAGGAGACTGAGGGCAATCTCGCTCAACAGTACCAGGTTAGTGTCTGTGTGTGTGCGTGTGTGTGTGTGTGCACTGTTTAAACTGGGCACACTGTGCGCAGACGCTCCTATTATTAGCTTAATCAGTGGCATTACACTGTGGGGATCAGACGGCAGCCGTCAAATTTTCAGTCAATCTGGCTTATTCCACCAAGCCTCGGGATACTTTCCATATTCAGCAGCATGTGGGATACCCCCATTTTCTTTGCACATTATTCAGCCGAGACTGAGAAATTGAAGTCAGAAAGAGGAACAGCATTCAGAGGCAGTCAGCCACAGATTTTATGAGGGTCTGATTGGATACCAATGGAAAGACGGTTTGACCCCTGAGAGCACACTTGTTTTGATGACTGTATACTGTAACGTGAATATTTTTGGAGCTGTGCTTTATGACCAGATTTCACTTTCACTTTCTTTTCAGTTGTTCAAGAGTCTGCATGTCCAGGTGGAGATGAGGAGGAAGCAGGTGGAGGGAGCTTTGCAGTCCACTCAGAAGGATGGGATGCTGACTGTGGATCAGGCTCTGGTCAAACAGGCCTGGGAAAGAGCCTCTAACAGGGTAAGAGGAGCAGGAGGCACAAACCTGGAAAAGGGTTTCCAGACAGATTTGAACCAAGGATGTCATGGTTGCATTTGTTATTTAGAGAGCCAGTCTGTCAGAAACTAAGCTGACTTGGGAACATTTTTTTCTAGAAAGTTAAGTTGGCATTTTGTTACCCACTTATTAATTTAGCTTAATTCAATTATAACACAAACTGAAGCAAAAGCAATCCATTTAAATTGGCTTTTGGTCTGTTTATTTTCATTGTGAGATAACCAGTTTTCATTGTAATTGTTTTATCTCTAGTTAATTTTATTAAATGTTTTTATTTAATTGGGGTTGTAAGGTGATTTGTATACTGCCGTGCGGGCCGGAGGCATTACGTTTTCGTGTTCTCCGAGCACGATATCTCAGGAACGTCCACTTGGACACAAGGATGAACTTATTAGAATTTGGTGGTCAAAGGTCACTGTGAACTCACAAAACATGTTTTGGCTATAACTCAAAAATGCATATGCTAATTGTGACAATGTCACACAAATGTCTATTAGGGGGTAATTCTAGCAAGTTTAATAGCATTTTGTCTCCCACTTATTCATAATTTAGCTTAATTAAATTAAGACACAAACTAAAGCAAAACCAATCCATATAAACTAACTTTGCAGTATGTTTATTTTCAGATTTGATTTGCAGTTTGCGGTGCAATTTTGAGCTTTAATTGGGGTTATAAGGGGCTTTTTGTTGTTGTTGTTGTGCCTTGTAGGGAACTTGACAATCACAATCTGCTCATAGTGTTTCTCCGTTTGTCTCCTCCACTGTGTTCCTTATCTCAGCTCCTGGACTGGCATCTGCAGCTGGACAGGTCTCTGCCGGCTCCTCTGGATATGGTGGGGGCGTGGCTGCATGAGGCTGAAGAAGCCCTGCGACAAGAAATCATCGTCCATCAAGCACACGACGTGACAGCCACCACTGTCCACAGGGCTCTGGAGCAGCACAAGGTTAGCATGGAGACATAGGGAGGAGAGGAAAAAGTGCAGGAAAGAGCAACTAGGCTCTGGACAGAGCGCCAGCTTTGTTCATATTTTAGTCAAAAATAAATTCCGTATCGAGAGCAGTACAGTACAGTGCTAGCACAGGTTCTATTCATTTGTTTTAAAATGTTGTTGTTGTCTTTACAAGTATTTGTTTGTTTTTCTGTGTTCATGTGCTGTATGTATTTACACTGTGCAGGACGTTTTGAAGAGCCTGGAAAGTCACCAGCAGGTATTTCAGAAGATCCATAAAGACAGAAGTGTTGATGGAGTCCCTGTACCTCCCGACCAGCTCCAAGACATAGCTGAAAGGTAACAAAGACACCTGCCAATCTCCTTTGGCATCATTTCACATTCTGCTTTTCAGAGGAGAAGAAGAAAGTGAGGGTCAAGCTGTAGCTCTGATATCCTTTGTAAACTTTGTCTTTTTTTAGGATGAACTTTGTCTCTACATCTTCCAGCCTCCACTTGACTAGAATGGAATTCTTGGAGAACAAACACCACATGCAGGCGTTCCTCACTCTAGCCGAGTCCAAGCTCAAATCCTGGATCATAAAATACGGCCGTCAAGAGTCCGTGGAACTGATGCTCCACAACTATGTTGTAAGCTCGGCCTTTGATTCACTCTGTACGTGATGTGCTGAAATGTTAATTGAATCTTTAGGGTTCTGTGCAGATCTTGAAAGTTCACGAAAGTATTTTGCTGTATTGTGTAATATTATTGGATAAAAGTCATATGGTTATAAAAAATATTTGATGCTAAAAATATTTCCCGCTTCAGTACATAGTGTATGACAACTAGGTTTATTACTTTGTATACATTATGATGTTATGACTGTCAGAATTGTCTCCTCACTTGTGGTAATAGTTTTCCTATTTGATTCTGTCTTCATCAGTCATTTGTGGAGAAGCAACATTTCTTCGATAATTACGAGGCATTGTTCCAGTCCCTGAAACTGTCTGCTGAGGCCTATGTCAATGCTGACAGCTCAGGTGAGAACTTTAAAACGTATTCAGTAAATGTATTATTAGATATATAATATACAGAATTAGCCTTCTTGGATCAGGTCCATGATGTATCTTTTTATGTTCATATGTTCACATTTACAGCTAAATCTCTCAGTTCTGACCCTACTGATGACAAATAAAAATGGCTGCTGAGGCGGATAAAATCCTCTTTCTATTATGATTACACTATATTGTGATAGTTATTTTTCTGGAAAGTCAATTAAAACTGAACTTAAAGATTCAATCTTGATCTTGTATGCAGCAAAAATGAACCTGCAACACCTTCTCATGCATAAGATACAGAAATTTCTTTTTTTGGACAGCAAATTAACTACTTGGCAAATTAAGGTGCTTAATCATTTCAATGCCAAACTTACTTAAAAATCCAATATTGCATTGAAGCAGTTCTGCTCAGTGATGCAGTGATTAAAGCCACGTGATTTCCCACAATGGTCCAATGCAATACCAGATATTACAGGGTACGTTGTACATATATATCAACTTTATTCTCCTTGCTCAACAACTTGACAACCAATGAGGCTTTCTCTTGCAGCAGCTCAGTCTGCCCCTGTCTGGTTTTACAGCTTGGTAGAAGGGCAGAGTCTGCGGGCTACAGCTAAATGAGGTTCCTCCACTCCCAGCTCTCAGTGGGGAATACGACCCCATTTGCTAGTTAGGGGCTGCTCCACTTCTGCAGGTCTCTGGGCGCAGACTGAGTTAGCATGTTGGTTTATTAAGTTTCAGGGTTGTGCTGCTTTAGGGTATGCAGAGCGGAGAAATGAGGTATGGCGAGAAATCAGGACATCTGAGGCTTGATTGGAATTAAATGCCTCCCACCAGCACCGCACCCGCTTGAGCCTTGCTAGTCGTTGGGACTCTCGGCTCTGATTGGCTGGAAGACAGATCATTCAGATCTTTTTAAAGGCCCACTTTGAGGTTACAGCAAACTGAGGCACGAGAGCCGGATAAGGGGATTTAAATGTAATGATCTACTACTTAAAGGCAAAGTACTATCTGATTCTTGTGTATTTGAAACTGGATAGTTGTATTTGGTGGAGTCATTTATCAGCCTCACACTGGCTGACAATCGTTTGCAGTACAGGACTTATGAGACCGGAGCGTTTGTACCAATGAAATGAAACACACTAGCAAAGATAATACATCTCTCTGTAGTGAGCGTTTTCGAGGTCAGAGATGTGTCTTAAAAGGCACGAGGCTCCATCAGTCAGTATGTGCTCTTTCCATGAATATGTGACCATATGTCCTGTGCCTCAAAGTTATATTGTATAATAGTGTAAGCTTAACACGAGTAGTAGAGAAGAGTCCATCTAACTGACTTAATAATAACAGTTAAACAGCAATTATATATCTAAACATGAGCTAACATTAGCCACCTGTCATACCAGACCAAGTAAGGCTGTGGCTGCAAACCCCTGAGTGTACTGAACTGAGCAAGTATGTGTTTTATTGTTCACGAATTCAACTTTTTATTTGTAAATGAAAGCTTTTGTTGTGCGTCGTCCCACTTAAATCCCAGACAAAATCCATATACAAATCGACAGTAATAAAACCATTGTTTTAATATTGAAGATATGTATGTTTATGATGTCTCCTATTTCCACTGTTTAGTTTGACTGGTATTGTTAGCAGCAACTGCAGCAATTGTAATAGTAGTGGAGGTAGCAGCTGTGCTAGCAGCAGTGCTGGTAGTATAATAATCATAATAGATTTGATTAAAATAAACAATAACAAGTAGTACCATTAGTGGGATAAAAACAAACAGTTTCATCACAATACCACAAAACATTAACAATGATACTATAAAATTTAACCCAAATTGAAAGCCAAATTAAAAAGAATGGTCTTAAATTCTGTCTTGTAATTTATGTATGTATCAGCATTTCAGCATCGTTCTGAGTTAATAGAAGTCGTACTATCGATGTCATTGTTGATGTTGTAATTGTTGACTTATCTCTCCTCCAGTGGATGAGGGCGAGATGGGAGTGCGCAGGTTCATGCGGGAGGTGGTGACCCAGTGGAGGAGTCTGTCCATGGAAGTGCGTAGTGTGAGGAGCATGCTGGAGGAGGTGCTGTGCAACTGGGAGCGGTACGGCTCCTCTGTGGCCTCTTTACAGGCCTGGCTGGAGGATGCCGAGGAAGCCCTGAGCCAGCCAGAAAACACGAAACGGGTACGAGATTGACTCCTAATATTGTAGGAAACCCCACCATACACTTAAAGTTTTTTTTCTAAGCACAGATTAAGAGTCCCCTCGTACATGCATTTACTTGATGGACTCAAATGCCTCAGAGTCGTAGCAATCAAATCCACGTCAGCCCAATTTCAAGCATTTGGTCTTTTAAGTGGAATCCTATTAGCAGTCTCCACTCAAGTATCAAATGATCTCCTTGGCTTACAACAAGCCACTAAGGATATTCCAGTTGTCACATTGCCATGGTTACCACAGATTCACATCCCCACCAAGGATTAGACGGCTAATTACCCCAGTTTTCTTTATTGTCCTTTTTTTTGTTTCTCTCTATGAATCCCTTTCTTTGTCTCTTTTTTTGATTAGATTTCTTTGTTACTTTCTGTGACACTCATTCTTTGTGTTGTTCTTTGTTTCTCTTGATTTGTCTCTGTTTCTTTTTGTCCTCTTAATGAGTTCTGTCTCTCATGCAGGAGTTTTTTAGGAATCTCAGCCACTGGATGGATCAGCATGCCGCCATGAACGACGCAGGAAATTTTCTCATTGAAACATGTGACGAGACCGTGTCGCTTGATCTCAAGCAGCAGCTTCTTCTTTTGAATGGACGATGGAGGGACCTCTTCCTTAAAGTCAAACAAGTAACAAACAAACAAACCTTAAATGCAACTAAAAATACTGTCAGAGAAAAGCCAGAATTTGGTTAAACTACATTTCTAGGTGAATTATATGTTTTTAGCTGATTTAGTCTCATGATGACAGTTTTAAGAAAGTTTAAGTTTTATTTTAATTTCGAATATTAGACCCAGGTCTGAGGAAGGTATGTCTCTCGATAAAATCAATCCTACAGTTTGTATTATGTGTCCTTTATTGCAGTATGCCCATGCAGATGAGCTGGAGAAATGGAGAAAAGACCATCTGAAAGCTATGTCGGCCCTCAAAGAGCTGCTGGACACAGCAGAGACCAAGCTCTGTGTTTCTGTCCAGGTGTCTTTCCTCAACGTTAGAGCCTTTCTGCAGGACGTGGAGGTGAGAAAATCAAACTGCCAGTTTTTCTCTCATAGGTTAACATCCGAGTAGCACAATAATACAAGAATAGCACTTATTACCAGTGATTGTTGTTGATTCAGCTGATACTAACACATTTCATCACAAGCGTGTTTTTGGTTTGTAGAATCACAACATCAGTCTTAGTGCCCAACAGTTATTATTTTGTACCATCTAAGTCTAGTCAGCAGTTTAGCTCTGATACAACTGAGATGATCCAGGATAATTTCATCATCTTTCCCAGTTATTTTAACTTAGTGAACTTGCTCTCTTAAACTTTTGGTGAAAAGTTACTGAAAGCTCAAAGTAAGATCTGCAGTCAACCTTGATGCATGTTGTTTTTATTGCCAAAATCAGTCCTGATGAAAGTGGATTAAATTTAAGGCTGTCTAAGTTAACCCTTTGCCTCCACGTCTCATCTCAGAATACCAAGCAAAAGGTAGTTGCCATGGAGACACAATATAAGTTGGCTGCCCGCAGTGCACAGCTTCTTGCCAAGGATGCGCCACAGGATGAGGCTGCTAGGGTCATGGCAACTATGGCAACAGCCAAAAGTCAGCTGAGTAAGGTAGGTAATCTTCTATGTCCGAAACATGAGAAGTAGTACGAAATCCATCTCAAGTCTTTCTTTGAAAGCAACACACTTACCTTCCCTCTTTGGTTTTAATATTCTCATCACACATTGTTGTCACTTTCCGTGTCACTATTTAATGGCCTTTGTGATTTGTCTCCAGGTGAGAGAGCGGTGTCCCTCCCTTGTGAGGGAGTGTCATGTTCTTCTGCCGTTGTTGGAGGAGATGGAGAAACACATCACTGCTTTTTACCAAGCCCTGGAGCGGGCCAGTCGCATCACTTTTGCTGCCAGAGAACCAGACACACAGACCCAGAGCCAGCAAAAACAAAAGTGGCAGGTAAGATATGATGACAATAAACCGCCTCAGCTTTAATGTTTACCAGGGTGAAGCCTGACCAATAAAAGGAAATTTAAATTGTTCTTATTTTAGTAGTTCTGTCATCATTCTGCACACAATCAGTTTTACAGTGCAATTCAAATCATTTATATTTCAAGGACAAAACTTTTTTTAAATCTTTTTTTATCAAGTTAGTGGTTTAAATAATTTGTCTATCCTTTCACTCATTTGACTTGTGACTGAAATCTATGAGTAATATGTTATCATAATCAAAAGGAATGATGGCAAAATATACAAAAATACAACCGTATTTTCTCTCCCGTGTGTCTAATTTATCTTCTTCACATCATTGAAATCCTACTCATCTTTACTATCCGTTTTTTACTATAACCTTTTTTCTGATGGGAAGGGAATTACTATTATAAAAGAAAAGTGTTGAGATACTTGAATGCACCATTATCAACACACTTCCATATTTGTTGTTTCCTCAGGATTTGTTAAACCAGCAGCAAAACTGTAAACGCTGTGTGTCAGTGATTGAGAGGAATCACCACACACTGCAGAGGGCGCTCTCCTCCAGTAAGGTGCTCCGAAACTTCGACCTGTCCCTGCTGCAAAAGAGAGTGGCTGAAATACAGGGCTCAGCGCAGGTTAGTGTTAAACATACATGTACACGTACGCACAGCAGAATGCCACACAGACACTGCATTAATGAGATTATAAGAACATCAAATCACCCAGGAGGCAACAGTGCAGATAAGACATACTCATGTGTCTCACTTAGACAAATAATGTAATTACACTATATTACCGAAGAGACCAGTTACACTCACCTACTGTCCGTCCTCTCAGGCTTTGCTGAAGGAGGTTGGGGAATGGAGGAGGCAAGAAGAGGCCAACAACTGCCTGAGGAGGAGATTTGAGGAATCCAGACAAGAGCTTGAGAGAGTGCTGAAGAAGGCTCTGGGCTGCTTGAGAGAGACTGGAGACGCGGACGAATTACTGAAGAAACACAGCGTAAGAGCAAACCTTCTACTATAAAAGGACGTACGTGAAGGGTACAACTAATCTGTAGATGAGAATATTCGCTGCTGAATCTTCTCTTGGTCACAAAGACAAACAGTAACAGTAGCAAAACATAAAGAAAAATACACCACTCTGTTGTTAGATTCAATAATGTAAACTCAATCATTTCTTCTCTCTCTCATTGGTTGTATTGTTTTCTGCACAGGACTTTTTTGGCCAACTGGACCAGCGATTGCTGAGCGTGTTCTTGAAGGCGTGTGATGAGCTGACTGACATCCTACCACAGGAGGAGCAGCAAGGGCTGCAAGAAACTGTCCGCAGGCTGCACAAACACTGGAAGGTCAGAGGTCACCATGCTTTAACACTCTCACTAATTACTGTGCATCTCTGGTGGCGCTTAGCCGATACTTCATTAACCTGCATTAGTTAGATTAAAATACCCTCTAAGTGTTTTCTCGCAGTCCCTCTGGAGGATATTTTGTCTTTGACAGTTTTGGGGATGATACAATATAAGAACATGTCTATTATACAGTATATCCTATCTACCATGTATTTTATACTCTGTCTTTTCCACAGGACATCCAGGGCGAGGTACCGTCTCACCTGCTCCGTCTAAAAGTGGAGGTGGAGCAAAGTAGAGTGGCTGTGATTATACAAGACTCCAGAGCAGAGCTGGACAGAGAAATGCAAACCCTGTCTGGCACCTGCACCAGTGAGCGAGTGATCAAAGAGCACAGAGTGAGCATGAGATTCAGTAGAAACATAGATTAATCCAGGAGTGAGAGAAAAAGAAAGCTCAAATCACTTAACCTAATCTTCATCATCATTTTGGAGCCTCCTACCTTCAACATTCCCTTCTCTCTTATCTCCAGATTTTTTTCAGGGACCGCAAACCTCTGACTTTGTGTGAGAAGAGGATTAGAAACATGGAGGATCTGTGTCACAAGTTGCCTGACAACGACCCGGCTTATCGAACGCTAGACTCCACCAGAAGGACTGTAGAGGAGTTCACAGAGCAAATCAAGAGCACACACCTCAAACTGGAGCATCACCCTGATAAATGGAAAGAGTGGAATGAGAGGTAAAGGTCCACAACAACTCTAAAGTCCTTACAGTATCTGCAACATCTTAAAGCCTGACATTTTCATGACTGAAGAGGCTTCAAAGTAGTTGTTCCTTTTTCTAGGTTCTGTGAGCTTTCTGATTGGCTCTCCTCTCAGAGGAGGCAAGTGAGGCTCTTGAGAGAAACAGCAAGGAATTCCAGCCATCAGGAGCAAGTTGATGCTGCTGTTCAGGTGAGCTTGCACATTATATTTGCTGCTGCAGGCACAGAGATTAGGTGATGATTCAAAACCGCTCAGCCTCAGTAAAAATGCATTCCCTTTTTTGTGCTTCCACTGTTTTCAGGCTCTGCAGGAAGCAGTAGATGCCCGAGAGGAGGGCCTGTTGTGGCTCAAAAGCCGTCTTGCTGGGCTTTCTGAGGTTAGTTCTGAACTGGAGGTCCAAAGACAGAGAACAGCCCTGGCCAAACTCTCAACTGACCTGCGGGCACTCTTTTCTTCACTTTGTCAGGTATTCTGAGATATTCCAAATCCTAAAATGTGTCTCCTGTGTTCAACAAAATCTATTGGTCTGATCCTTTGCCTCCCTTATTCACAGTGGGGTGAAGAGGGCTCTTCTATGTTCCAGTACGAGGAGCTGAGGGAGGAGGTGCACGGTGCTCTCGAGGAGGTTCTGAGAGTGCGAAGGGAGGCTGAGGAGCAGATCAGCAGGATTCTGGATGCTGAGGGGCTGGAGGAGGCCACACAACTTTATCTTATTCACCAGGTGTGTGCAAGGCAGAGGCAGATTAGTTGTGATTTCAACTGTGTACAGATATTTGAAAGGATACTAAAAGAGTAACTTAACAGCCCCTGCGCTCCAGTGGTTTAACTTCTTACCTTGCTACAGTGATGTTCATGTTGTCATTTTGCGTCAAAAAATAAACGTGTTTGTATTCTTACATGTTATTTTCTGTCTATGTTTTCTGTCTAGCACCATCTAAAGCGCCTGCATGCTAACAGGAGAGAGGCGGAGCTTCTGGTGGCCCACTGCCGCCAGCTGCAGAAAGGGGAGGGGCTCAGTCCGTCTCTCCAGGAGCTGGAGGGAGCTTTCAGAGATGTTGACCACAAATCAGGAGCAAAAGAGCACAACCTGCAGGTAGCTTGAACCTGAATTTTTCTCACATGTCAGTGTGCTAATGTTTGCATGTGTGAGTCTCCAACACACCTCTGTAGTGATCATTGATTGGTCCATGTTGAACCTTAGCCACATATTGATTGTTATATGGGATGCTAATTGTGTTTGTGTCTGTTGTCTTGGGATTTGTTTATACTCTTCTATCACTGTCTTCAAATTGATCAGAAAATCAACATGAAAATTGTCCAAGATACCTGGAATGCATAAAATAATATTCAAATGGAAAATCATCGTAAAACACCTTAACTCGAAACTCCAAAACAACAGAGATAAATGTTAAATGTTGTGGCGTCTGTCTCTCTGAATGAAACACAGTTTAAGATCCTTTTCAGACAGACCCTATTACACCAATGTTAAATCATTACAGAGAGAGAGATTGATCATAGAGGATACATAGATAGAAGGTGCAAAATGCAAAAAAAAATGAAGGCCAGAGACTTTTTCAGTTTGGTCCGTTGAATGATACTAAACACTACAGTACCCGTCAACTCTGTGTGCACATGTAGCATTTTCTGTATGAAGCTTTACCCACTGACTTTATTCTGCTATTTCTTCATCAACTTAAGGCAACTCTGAGCTCCTGGCAGCATTTTGAAGCAGAAAGAGAAACCGTTTGGAGGTTTATCAGTAATACCAACAATGAGCTGCACAAAGAACTTATTTTCAACAGCCTGGACAGCCTGAAAACTGAACTGGAGCATAACAAGGTTTGTATGTGCAGTACATGTGTGTGTTCGTGCACATAGTGTATGCTCTGTATTAGCTCATCCAATATATTGGCTTCTTTCTTGTCCGTAGGAGCTCCTCACAAACGCAGAGGAGTGTTCTCTGCAAGCAGATCTCCTCCTGGAGAAGGCAGCAGATATTCAGCTTGGTCCAAAGAATCAGACTCTTCTTCTCCAGCAGGCCCAGTCCTCCAGAGAAGCAGTCGCACAACTTCAAGACCACCTCAACAAGAAGTACGTGGCATTCTCATCCCAAGCCCTTCTTCCCCTTGAATTATAATGGAGTATACTGTAACCTCCTCAAAGTCATATTTTCAAGTTTAATGAGGGGGGGGGGGGGATGTGAATACTTGTGTGCTTGTATGTTGTCATTCCTTCAGTACATCTAGATATGCACACAGTATATTTTACAATATTTAATGCTGTGTCTTCCAGTGTTGTCCAGCTGGAGATGATGTGTATGTGGTGGGAGCGCTTCAGCGGTGCAGCAGAGGCCTTCTCTCTGTGGATCAATGAGAAAGAGAAGGAGCTGGAGGCTGTCGACTCCACCTCC
Organism: Bovichtus variegatus; assembly: GCA_943593645.1. NCBI lineage: Eukaryota > Metazoa > Chordata > Actinopteri > Perciformes > Bovichtidae > Bovichtus > Bovichtus variegatus. The sequence goes on from CALSCE010010644.1 coordinate 8,318,832, forward strand.
TCCGTAGATCCTCTGGACAAGCACATCAGCACAGTGGAAGTATGTCATGTATCTCGTTCTTTTTATTTTGTTTTTTTTATCCCTCATTCTGACTGCACGCTGTATAGCTACAATTGTTTATCTTCTGATATTTACAAATAAATATGCTAAGTAAAATAAACATTTTGTAGATCCCAGTAAAATAAGTCAAAAATACTGTCTGACTTTGTGCCTGTAGTGTACAGTATGAGCGTGGCTCAGGGTTTATTAAAATTAAGATGAAATAAGATTAAATGTTAATGTAACCCCGAGGGGGAATTGGGTCAGAGCTGCAGCGAAGACTAGGATATAGAAAATAAATGATCATATTAAAGGAAATATAATCTTGGTTTGCCAGACCTCAACCATGTCAATCTCATGGAGTAAAACATTTGGGATAACAGGACTTAAGAAATCCTGCTGCAGCCATTTGATTATTTATGAGTTTGAAACAGTTGCCTCCAGAAACAGCAGTCAGTTTTTCTTTCTACCCAACTTCTGTCCTTGCATTTTTCTATACCTCCATGAACCTGAAGAGACGCAACTTTTATCTATGACAGATAAAGGAATTAAAAACATAGCAAAGTCTTATCAAGTCTTTTTCTCCTACTGTTTTTCGTCTTGTCTCGTTTATTGTATTTTTCCAAACTCATGTCTCCCATAATTTTTTCCTGATCAGCGGTCCTCTGCTGTTGCATCCCTACAGGCTATGGCAGAAGGTTTAGAGGAGAGAAGGGCATCTCTGGCCCACATGGAGGCGGAATGTGAGGCTCTGTCTAGGTTTGTGACCCCTGGAGAGGCTGGTTGTATCCGGGCACGACTTGCGCAGATGAGGCGCTGCTGGGAAGAATTGAAGGGGAGAGTAGAGCAGCTGGGAGGACAGCTCAACCAGAGCGCCTCCTACTGGCAGAGATACAATGACAACCTTGAACAGGTATATACAGCAACACATAATGGGATAGTTTGTTGCAGAAATTGTAATTTAAGGTTTTGCAGTGCCAGCGTGTTAAATACATTTTTGAATAAGTGAAGTTTTTGTCATTGTCAGTGCAAGAAAGCAGTGAGCGACCTTAAAGAGAAGCTTGACTGTCCAGTCACATACTGTTCATCATCATCCGAGACCTACAAAAACCTCCAGGATCATATGGTAAGATAAAACACAAAGAATCAATCTATGGAATTATTGTTTTGACATTTTAGTTTGCCTGGGTGTACATTTTGTGTCATTTTTAGTTTTAGTTTTCTTTTTCATCCCTAAAACGTGACAACATTATTTGCCTGATTGTTTTTCAGGTTGTGCTGTAATCTCCATTATGATACTGTGTTCTGTAATTGAGCATATTTTTTTGTTTGGATTTATGTTCAAGAGTTTAATTCATAGCCATTGTGGTTTAACATCCTCTGCATAGCTGATGACAAGCACATATCTGTTTCCTCCAGGAGGTCTTCCAGGCTGTTGAGCAGCTGAACCCCAGGCTGATTGCTTTGTGTTCAGCTATGAAGAGGCTTGGAGAGGGCAGCCAGCTGGAGGAAGAGGTGGCTAACCTCCAAAAGCAACAGGGGGAGTTTATGGGAAAGGCAACAGAAAAGCAATCTACATTAGAGAGCCTTCTTGCACTGTGGCAAAGGTAAGTAAACTATTATGTGTGCCTGTGTTTGTGAATTATTTTTAAAAAAAAATAAAAAATGGGGGCATCTGCAAAAGAAACTATGGTACTACAATGAAAAAATAATACTTCACACATATAACATATATATATATATATCTATATATATATAGATATATATATAATTCCTGAATGTGTTACCCTTAAATACAGACAGTGTTGCTCTGTGCCTCGTGTGTGTGTCCCTGCAACAATTAGAAGAGGCGTGTTTGAATATTTCAGGGGTTTGTCACATTGTACAAACAAATGTCTTTTAGCTCAAACTAGCTTAAAAATGAGTTCATTTTGATGAAATAATTTCTGTCAGTTTTGGTCCCTGCTCACACATACCTCTTAATCTGATTGTATAAACATTGCTATTTCCCCTTTTATTATGCATGTGCTCTTGTTGCTGAATCCTCCTTTCGATGCCAATTTCCTCTTTTATTCCCTCATCTTAGTGTGAGGTAGAGGAGCGAGATCTTGTCTTTGAATCTGTCTGTCCCCCCCCCAGTCAGTCTAAGCCTTTCTATTCTAATAATATGCTATTCTCATCGCTTTCTTTGATCACACAATAGACTTGGACAATAGACTGGAGCGATTGTTTCACGTGGTAGCTGTTTAAAGAGTTAAAGCCTTGGTGCTTGTTTTATTTCATTTTTCCAGTCGGTTACTCTTTTTAGAATAACAAAATTATATTTCTGCTGCTAAACTTCAGCGGAGTTTATGTGTGTTCCTCAATCTTCTCCCCTGCAGGTGTATGTATGAGGGATTACTTACAGCACTGGGTGCTCTGGTGAGATATGGTTGGCCCATTATGACCCTGTCACTGATACTGAGGCTTGGTCAGATAATAACAAAATAACACACACACACTGTATGCCTGTGCCTGTGCGTGTGCGTGTGTGTGTGTGTGTGCGTACACTTAAAGACCACAGGCTGCCACTATCAATCTATTGTTAGATCAGTATTTGTTATATTCATTTTCCGAATAGTGTTGCATAAATTGTATTACATTTGAATACATTGTTCTTAGTGCCATCTTTGTATCTGCAGATTTGAAAAGGAGAGTTCGTCCATGAGAAGCTGGCTGAACAGGTGTGAGTCTGTTTGCTGTCCAGACACCGACCTGCTTTCTGCGGACAAAGAGAAGCTTAGGAATGAACTACTGAACGTGCAGGTAAGTCCTTTTACTATTCCTTGCTTGTGTCTCACTAACTTTTTTCATTTGCATTTAGATTTTTTCTTTCATGTAGATTGTTTAGCTTGCCTTTTCAGTTTTTACCGACCCTATTACAGTGTTTTCTGCCGTTTTCGTGTCGCCTCATTTTTAAATACTTATTCACCCATCCAGGGAATGCAGGTGGAGACAGCATCCTATGAGGTTCTTCTGCAAGGTCTTGTGAGTCTTGCGCTGTGTCTGTACCCCACAGCTTCTGAAGTTTGTATCGAAGAGCTCAGCGATGATCTCGCACAACTACAGGAAAGAAGCACCTCTCTGAAGAACAGCATTTCACACAGGCAATACCCTTGTTTTGTATATCATACAAATTATGAAACTGTGTATCTCTCCATAAATGGACTCCAGAAATTGTGTGTTTAAGCTTTTTTCCTCAAGTTGTTTGTTTTGTTTAAATATAAACCTGTACCCACCCAATATTAATGGCAAGACAGGTTATTAAAAGTGTACTCAATGGAAATAATTACAGTCAAACTCCATATAAACATATATAAATGTCCTGTAATTAATTATTTTAGACTACCATTGTAATAAGGTACTGTACTAATTTATTTATGAACTAATTTCTGTTTCTTTTAAGGTATTTTTATGTAGTAAATAGTTATTTTTTTCTTTCCTGGATGCAGCTGTGTAAAATGCACATGTACATATATATTAATAAACATTTTGTTCAAAAACAAAATACACCAACACAATAATCCCCATCATGTTCTTAATCTAAACTGTCTTCCTTCTCTCTTTTAGGCTTGAGCTGCTGCAGTCTCAGTTGTCACAGCTGGAGCAGTTTGACCAGGCACTGCTGGCTCTGACCCAGACGAGTGAAAACTTCCTGTCTGGCTTGCGAAGCTCTTCCCAGGTTGATATTTCTGATCCTGAGGCTGCAATTAGTCAGCTGAAGGTGAGAAATCAATACTTTGCTGTCAACAACAATGTCCTTTATAGGTTTTGTATATGAGGGTAGTTACGGTAAGCACATTTATATTGATTGCTGTAGGAGCTAATGTAAATTTGTCTAATTAAACCATCTTGTTGCAGGATCATGAGGTACAACTACTAGCTTATGCATCGCTGAGAGAGACTCTTCAGGAAAGAGAGTCCTCCCTGCTTCGCTGCTCCACCTCCGAGGCCCAACAGCAGCTCCAGGGCTGGAGAGAGGACTGCCTGCAGCCCCTCAGTGAATCCCAGCGCCTCCTGCTCCTCCGTAAAGAGAGCCTGACTGAGTTAAAGACTTTTCTTGAGAAGCATGGAGCAGCAGCTAGTACTGTGCGCTGCCTTCACGAGGCGGTGGAGGGCAGGGGTAGCTGGGACCGCTCCAAAGCTGAAGAGCTGCACCAAGGAATAAGCGAAGGGGCGAAAGACGTGGCCAGGCTTGAGGCTGAGGCGGTCGGGTTAGATGGGCAGCTAAGCAAGGCACACCTTCACCTGAGTGGTGCAGAGTGGCGGGGCTCCAAAGACGTGAGCCACCCTAAGGGAAGAACATCATGCAGGGGACAGGCAGTGGCCCTCACGATGGCTCTGGAGGAGGTGCAGAGGGGTGTGGGATGGAGGCAGAGTGAAGCTGACGCTTTAGGAGCACTATGGACCTCCTTCAGGGAGAGGAGAGAGGAGGTGATGAAGAATTTGAAGAAACTGGAGAATGAAGCAAGAGAAGAGGGAGCCAGAGAGAGCTCTGTACAGGCCTTTCAGAACAGGTATGTAAATGATAATACACACACTTCACGCCCCTAAATATGTTATAATATTATGCTACAATGTGTTGTTGTGCATACATATACATATTTGAATAACTTCTTCTAAGACCCTTTATTTTCAATTATGGAAAACAATATTACTGCATCTCTTTTATTTAGATTAAAAGCAGAAATTGGCTAAATTAATTTGATTTAGAAACATACAAGATTATAAACGTATTGTTTTCATGTACCTGCAGTTAGACACCTGTGGAAACGCATCAGTTGCTCCTATATCTACTCTGTTGTTCTTAAGATATATTCAGTATTCAAGATTCAAAAAACTTTATTGTCTATCACATGATCTTAGAAAATCTTAGGTCTGAGGTTAGGGGCGCACAAACAACATACAAACATACACCCATGAAAGACTCACATAAAATTAAATTAAAACTGAACTCCATAAATAAATAAGAGCAGACGTCCAAAGCTAAATTACAAAGTATTGACAGTCTATATGGCCTTGTTTAATATGGATATTGCAGTGGGAATTAAAGAGTTTTCTTCTCTATATTGTTGAATATAATTTGTCACTTACAATTGCATCCTCTGAGCTCTTCATTCACAGACCTACTATAAGCCAAACCGAGATATTCTTTATATGAATGAAGCCAAAATATAGATCCAAATCCTTTCAAATTTGTTAAATCTGAAAAAATGTATATTTTATGTTGGAATCAGGCTAGTAATCCTCATTGTTTCCTTCTGCATCTATTTCTCTCAGGCTGCGTTTTTTTGTCCAGCTGGAGGATGAGCTCCAGTCCCTGCAGCATTCCCAGCGGTGGTTAGAGGAGAAGGGAAGCCAGCTGGCCCAGAGAGACAGTGAGCTGGCTGGGGAGGCTCTCAGGGAGGTAGCACTGGTGAAGACAGCCTGGGAGAACGTCAGGACTCTGATCACCAATGGGTAAGGATGGGGCACAACAGAGAGGGATTTTCACTCATTCATCTCATTTAAATTCTTTTGCTCTATTTGTGTTTGGCCCTGCTGTGCAGAATCTTTTATAATTTGAATACAGAAACACAACCGTTACACAGCAGTTGCAGAGTCTGTTGTATTTTCATCATTTAATTTCCATTGCCAAGTGATATTCCAAGTGATAAACTTGACCTTTTTCCTCTCTTTTCTCGTGCAGTCAGGAACAGAGTGGAGTTGTGGTAGATCTTCTCCGCCAGTTCAACCACCTGAAGTCAATCCTCACCACTGTTGTGGAGAACGCTCAGGCTGTTGCTCACAATCTGCCCGACCACAACCATAACGCTCAGGAAGCCAAAAGGACTTTCACACGAGTCAGTACCTTTTTTTCTTTTCTTTTTTTTCAGAAAAGTATGTTTACTTTTTTTAATCTCCATGTGTGTCATAGTCTGCTGAGCTAAGTCAGGACAGAACATCAATTGTCCAAATTATTGTATATAACTTGTATATATCTTTCCTGATATACCAAAGTTGAAGATTCATGGCTTAAACTGGGCAGCGACAATTTGTTTTCTTTTCTTAAAATCACTGCACTCTGTAATTCAGCAGTTATTGATTTACAAGTTTCCGACTCCAAGGTGCATGATTTTTCCTGCAAACTCTCAGAAATAGAATTGCATTTCAACAATAAACCCCTTCTGACAGTACAGTATCTCTCCCTCTAGTGGCGGCCTGTTGTCATTCCTTCTGCACTCTTCTCTGTCCATACAGCATGACACAATCCAAGCCGAGCTGAGAGAAAAACAGGAAGACATGGACCAGCTCATAAGCACAGCGGAGGACCTGCAGAGAGAGCTGGAGAAAGTTCCCAACTCTGATGCGAGCTCCCTCCAGAGAGACATGGAGACGTTAAGAGACAAGTGGCTGGGGGTGAGTGGGACTCGATAACACATGCTGTGCAAAGAGACCCTGACAGCTGAAATCACTGGGCTGTTTTTTTATTTAGACAAATGCATAATAGATCCTCGAGCTACCTGATCAGACATGGTGAATAATGCTTTCTGAGTTTTGTGACATTAATGAATGGTTCTCATCCTGATACGTGGTACTCCCTATTATATACAGTCAATGGGTACTCTATGAATTCTGTCTGAAGCTGAAACATGATAACAACTATGAAGAGATTTGTGGTGTTGTTTTATGTGACTATGAGGAGGGGGGGAATCAATTATGAATTCCAGATTACAGCTCTGCCAAACACTTGGGCTGTTTCCTTTTAATGATATTTATTTCAGTTTTTCCCTTTTTCCATTTTCTCCTCTTGAAGGATTTAGTTTAGTTGGCTGCTCAGCTGTCACAAATGAGACAGAAATACAAACGAGTCTAGACACGTTATCTTCTGTCTGTCTGTCTTTCTCTCTCTCTCTCTCTCTCTCTCTCTCTCTCTCTCTCTCTCTCTGTCTCTCTCTCTCTCTCTCTCTCTCACTTCTCATCCACACATCTGTCAAACCAATTAAGTCTTGTTTTCCTTCCATCTCCCAGCAAAGCATACTGTCCCTTGTTAGAGAGAGAGGTAACTTAACACAAAGAGGGAGAGAGATCCTACCTCTCCTGGTGATTGAGATGTATTCTGTGCTGTACTCAGATAGACTCCTGGTCTCTGTTCCTTCAGGTGTCAGAGAGAATACAAACCAACGCAGAGAGACTGGGCTACTGTGTAGCTCTTTGGGAAGACCTCAAGTCCATGGATCTGAACATTAACCAATGGGCCGCCAACGCCATCGCTGATCTCACCGACAGTGTTACCAATCTCAGTGATAAAGAGCAGACAGAGGCCCATCTTGCCACCTTTCAGGTCAGAGCCCGCTGGACAGTCTGCATGAAAGAGTGTTTTAAGGATGATGGCGTTTTAATATTGGGAGTGAGTTCATTGTGGGTGTGATCTAATGGAAGTGTCCGACACTCTGATCTACAGGCTGAGGTTGAGAAGAGGGAGCAGAGGCTGGACGCCCTGCAGGAGAGAGTGACGGAGCTGAAGGAGCGAGCCAAACTGCAGGAAACCCCATTACAAATGCAGGTGATTATGGTGGGGACGAGACGTATTCAGGAGGACTTTGCTGAAATGATTGCAGCATCATCATAATCATAATCAAATATTATTACAAAACTCAGAATGCTATGAAAATAAAAAACACCAAAACACACATACATGTACTTAAACGGAACATGAAACGCATACTGTTGCATGCATGGATTTTTGGTTGTATAATGTTTAATTTCTTTATTGAATCAGGTCCTGGAGTCAGACCTGAGGAAAAAAATGGCCCATGCACATGAGGTGTACAACCAGGCCAAACACACTCTGACCTACTTCAGTTTCCAAAAGCAACGACTGGAGGACCTCATGTCCCAGATGGCTGAGCGGCTGGTGGCAGTTGAGGGTTCCTTATCTGATCTCACTGAAGCCACTTCTCCTGAAGACATTGGTACAGTTAAGGTATGACACCTTCAATGTGATGCAAGAACAATTCAA
>CALSCE010010644.1:8331630-8370928 GCA_943593645.1 Bovichtus variegatus
TGTGTGTGTGTGTGTGTGTGTGTGTGTGTGTGTGTGTGTGTGTGTGTTTAATTGAGCAATTATAGCCCCTCCTTGAAAAAATTGATCTCATTAGGGACTAAGTGGTGGATGGCAAACAGTGGGTCACACATGGGGTGTGTTTGTCTTTTAAGAGGAAAGGGATTTACAGGGGCGAGGGGTAGCAGGTGAAATAGAGTGCGTGCGTGTATGTGTGTGGATATTGGCGGTATTTGTCCATGCAGGGGTAACAGATGGTAAAGAAAAATGTGGGTATGAATCTGTGCCCATGTGTGTTTGCACCAGGATAAAGGGGATAAAGGCACTAAGCCAGTATTACTGACAATTTAGATTTCTTGGCCATATCATTGGTATTGACATATATACTGTACCTGTATATGACAGTAAAAAAGAGTTTAAAGTAACCAGATTACATATACATTTGTATAAATCATGTTAAATCATTGATGGATTACTCAAAAAAGGATATACTGTTATTACTTTTTGCTTGAACATTTTTATACATCTGCATATTGTATGCTTGATACAGATCAAAGTATTCAGATCAGCAAAAGTTCAACATCCTCTGAATTGTGTTACGTTTAAATAACCTTTCCCACATGTTGGATACTCTACATATTTATTCAGATTTTCTCTGTTTATTCAAATTGTATAATTCCCATAGGTGCCAGTAACACAGAGATCTATTGTCTTTACTCCAGTCGACTCGAGTGGACCGTGACACAGTGGGGGGGCTACTTGGAGGGTGCTGCCCAGCTGCGGTGCTGGATGGAGGCTGTAGAGCGGGAGGTGTGTGCCCCTCTCACTCCCCAGCCAGGGCCCAGAGAAAAGGCCTCCCAGCTGGAGAGACTCAGAGCCCTGCTGGCCGACCTGGAAGACCACCAGGTGGCGCTGTCCAGCCTGGAAGAAAAAGCAAGGGAACTTTTCAAGAAGACTGGCGATGCAAGCTTTAATCATGGCGCCCGCACCCAGCTGCAGGTGCAGTTTGACGACCTCACAGCCTTGGTGGAGGTGCGATGTTACTTTATCTTTCAGTGTATCTAGTAAAAAAAACCTTAAAACTCCTGTGTTTACCAGACTATTTTTATTAATATAACGAAGTGCGTCGTTGAATGTTTGTGTCTTTGTCTTTAGGAGAGAGTACGTCTAGCGCAGGCCGTGGTGTTAGAACACCAAGAGTACCTGGAGGCTGTTAGGGAGCTCACTGATTGGCTGATGACTGCTGGAGAGGAGCTGCATCATTGGTCCGATACATCAGGAGACTCTGCCTCCATCAAAAAGAAACTGACAGAAGTGAGGGTAAGGCAGGGTGTCAACATACAAAGAAATCCCCTTGTTGATGCCGGCTGACGCTCCTTTTGTTTTCTTTGTATGCACTTTTGTCAAGTAAAAAATTCCAAATTTGACAAATCCCGAAAATAATTCTGATCGATACGTTGACAGATAATAGTGTGCCACGTCTGACAGGTGACAAGCCTTTTGTGCTGTCGAGTGGGCATAGGTGTGTCGTTGTTTTATTACTTTGACGTTATTGTCAAAGCAAAGCAAACTAGTACTATTAATCTATTTTAAATCAAATGTGCCTATCCATGTTAACATAGTTTGGACCATTTGAGAAAACAGTCTCATGGTCTATTCAGCAGCTTTTCTGGAGTTTTCAATCATCTTTATCAGCCGAAGAAGTTTGCACAGTTGTTATTGCAGATGTTTCAATTTACATTTTTTTGAGCACTTCAAGGACTGAGGTTGGATGTTTGCTCGTCCTTTTTGTATGATGTTTATGTGAAAATTGTAACATTTTAAGAAGTCACTTGAAATCAATCACAGTCAAATATGTATTTAAATAGTATTACCTTCGTACACATCAGTATTCCACACCATAAGTGTAAATGAGAACAATAATCAAATCTAGTGTCGGGTACAGTATCCATTTTTTTTTTAGATACTATAATTGTAGCAGTAAGTAATGTTTCTCTGAATTTACACCGCTGTCAGTTTAATTTATAGGCATGCCTTAAGGATGTGTTATGTGTTGTGGAAACTATACCCAGTGTAAAGGTGTTATCTGTTGCTAAGGTAACTGATTGCTGAATTATCTGAACCCATCTAATCTTAATGGACTCCTGCTATGAAGGAGGGCAAACTATGTAGGGAATTGGAATTGGTTCTCAGTTTGTTCCCATATCACAGCCAAATATCTCAATCTCTCCTGGCACATTTTACTGCCACTAAATTGGTCTATTACCATGTAAAACAGTAAAAGGGAAGAGCAGTGCAATAAATGCCTAAGTTACCCTGTTCTATAATTCTGCAATTACAGAGGAGAGAAAATATGTGAGGGGATATTGATTTGCATTTAAATTTCACACATGGGCCCTAATTATCACATTATAAATGTGTGTTTGTAGAGCCATGGTGTGAAGCATTTCAGTAGAAGAGCAAATATAATTTGTTGTATATACACGCTAGTTGCACCATTTTCATTTCCCATTCATGGGCTCAAGGTTAATGTTCAAATCTTTCTATTCACAAACAAAAATAATCTGCTGCTGTTTTTTTTCTCCCTTTTCAATCCATCCATTCAATGCTATCACATCACACTCAAGTGTTTGCTCTTCACACCCTCTGCTTTCCAAGTGCTACCTTTCCACACAGAATGAGAGATGCAGGCGCAGGATGAAATTAGTAATAGTGAGAGAATACGGAGATAGCAAATGAAAATACAGGACATCAGAACAATTGCTTCAAAGACAGAATCAAAGAGATAAAGGCAGGAAGGGATGGAGCAGGAGACTTGTGAAGTCTATGTAGGCAGCTTTAAATAGAATCTGAGGTTGCCGTTTCCGCAGCCACAGTTTCCGTAGCAACTTTGTCTCATATCTACCCTCCCTATCTCTTCAGGAGCGTGTGGAGTGTCGGCTACTGGAGGGCCGAGAGCGCCTCAGCCGGGTGCGTCGGAGCGCAGCGTCCACGGCGGAGCACACTGCAGCGGGCGGCTGTGAGGCCATGGACCGACAGCTGGGGGCGCTCTCCCAGGCTCTGGAGCAGTGGGAGGGGGCCGCCCTGAGGGCCAGGGACGGCCTAGAGGGGGCCCTGGCTGCTGCTGCAGCCTCAGAGGAGGAATATGACCGTCTGACCGCCCGGCTGGAGGACGAGCTGAAAGAGCTGGACAGACGGCTGAGGGGGTGGAGCCAGGAGTTGATTAAAGCAGAAGGGCGGAGCAACGGCGAAGAAGCAGTGGAGGGATGGCAGCTGGCTAAGGTATAGTGGCATGAGATTTAAATAAATGGCAGCTTAACGTCTGAATTATTCACTGTTCATCTGCTTACAATAGTTTATTCAAAAAATAATAAATAATAAAAACTCTTCTGTTTGAATGAGATTTGGGTTGGCAAACTGTGATAAGTAAAAAGCTGACAGTGGCTACTGTGCAGCGCTGTACTATGGTAATTTCAGAGAAGGTGATTAGCATTGTTTAATGGAAAGTACCCAGAGGCGCACACACACACACACACACTGTGCAGACATACATCCTCTGCATTCAGCTATGCTTTCACTAATTATCCATTCTATTTGTAAATCCTAAAAACAGATTAGTTTGTAAATCAGCTTTACTGGGATGACGAAGGAGTGACAGCTACAATCCCATCAATTCCTCTTGTTTTCTCTTCATTCTGTCTTCTGTCCTCTCTACCCCTCTCCCTTTTGTTTATTTTTTGCCATTATTTTCCCACTATCTCTCCCTCCCAAACATTCCCGCCTTTCAATTCCTTCCCCTTTCCCCTTTCTGTACTCTGACTTGTTTGAACTGAAGTGTACAGTGATGTCTTTCCCGACTGCAGGGGTAGTTTCTGAGAAGCCCTTGCTCCTCACCTCCCCTGCTGCTCTGTTTCTAACCTCCACAGGATGTTTACAGTGTGACCATTTCTCTGTATTGTCAAGGCCATGCCAGCATGTACACCCCTTACACTCCTCCCCTGGCTTCTTCGGCCATGCCTTTCTCTGGTTTTCCTCAATTTGGGGCTGTCAAAGAACAGAGGAGGAGTCTTTCCCCTCCTCCGCTTCTCTCTCTCCTCCTCCAGCCGTTTCCTGTGTCCAGCCTTGTTTTCGTTACGCGCTCGTTTGTGTGCGTTTGAACCAATCGTGCATCTGTGAGGGCTGACAGCTGAATTCCACCGGGAGAGAGTGTGAGAGAGTGAGAAGGAGGAAAAATGTGTGAGAGGGAATGAGTGCAAGGAGTGGGAGGAGGGAGAGAGAGAGAGGAGGGAAGAGAAAGTAGTAGAAGGAGAAGAGTAGGGAAGGAGAAGAGAGCAACGGGTCCAGGAGAAAAGGGAGGGAGGGTTGTTTATTGGTCATACGTCAGAAAGAGAGCGAGCGAGCGAGAGAGAGAGAGAGCTTGTACATATTTCATGGGACAGGATTTCATGACTGTGTGAGTGCAGAATGTGAGGCACGCTGAGAAGAGCGGGAGAACGTTATCCACAGCTCCTTCCTGCCACACTCCGTGAAGAACAGAAATGCTATTGTACAAGCAACACTGTGAGTATGTGTTGGATCGTGTGTGTGTGAGAAGAGCTAAAAAGACGAAGACAGGGTGTGAATAGGAATGCGAGTGCACTTATTGAAGGGTGTCATGCAGATCCGTTGGGTGCTTGTCTCTCGTTGAGACACACACACACACACACACACACTGAGCCAGCTGGTGTCTGTTTTGTGTTCTTTAGGATACACTGGAGGGTTTGCAGAGCGCCGAGCCGATGGCAGAGAAGTTGAAAGGCCAACTGAACGACCTGGTGCGATACTCCAGAGACCTGGGTTCACAATCAGACCGGGTCACCACGCTTATCAAACAGCACAACAGGTGAGAGCAATCTTTCTGCTTTAGTGAACAGCGTGTGGTGGAAAATACTTTGGTGTTTGTTTTCATAATGCAGATTTGAAATGAAACTGAGATTTGTTGGCTAAGGCTGGTGGATAACTTCATATTGTCTATCCATGGACTTTCATCAGATTTATATCATGATGATATGATCTTACCGTGTTTTTATTAAATCATTAGAAGCTGTGATTAAAAACAGCTTGATCTAAGCAAAATGAGTTAAGACATTTTTTTTTTTACACATGTAATAATTTTGTCTCATGCCATGCATAACAATAGAACATCGCTGCTTTTGCATAATTCTATAATTTCTTTGAACGTTCGTTAGATTATTCATATGATTTTCACATATATTTGCCATTGCTTGCCCATGATAAGATGCATGCATAACACACTCATTCATTCCATCACACAGCACCAGAACCACAATAGAAAAAGGGCAGTTCTCTCCAAAAACACCCCTCGCATGTCTGAGTGGGCAGGGTAACTGCTCAGTTTTAGAAGCTTATTTCTATTAGAGGAGTGTTCCTGTGTGTGTGGCCATCTCGCACACAGAGTTGTTGTGACATGTATGTCAGCCACACGAAGGCTAAAGGTGAGAGAGAGCACCAGAGCCACCAGTTGCTATGCAACATTTCACCATCTTCCCTTCACCTTCGCTTGTTCACTGTGTTTATTTTAGTTTGTGTCCTTCTTCGGTTTAATTTTATGCAAGGCTGAGTATAATTTGAGGGAAATCTGATACATTTGGATGTTTTTTTTTCATGCGCTCTAATTGCCTGCTTTTGAGCCCACAAGCGAGCCTGTGTTCATTTAGCGCTTGTTGGTGAACACACCATGCAATGTCTATTCCAAAGAACAGCAGGGCATACAAAAGAACATGTATTCAACCATACATATTCAGCACATGCATACACATGTATAAACGTCTACATTAGCAGAAATGATCTACTTCATTTGCATGGATGTCATATTAACTTTTTGGAAATATTGCAGGGTAGTGGGATAAAGCACTGTGACTAACATTTTTTGGCAGACAAGCTGAGTGAGGTCAACTTGTTGGAGATGCTTTGGCGGGTAATTGGCTTTGGCTGCTGATTGGCAAAAACAGCACCCTTCCTCATTTACTGGGCTTTTTAGTCTGTAATAGACTTGGCCTGTGTGCTCTTTGCACCTGTCCCGCATTAAGCACTGCGGAAAGAAGAGCAAGAGGAGAGACCGAGTGAAAAAGAGAGAGTCAGAGGAGAGGAGATAGAGGTGGAAAAGGCAGTTACTCTCCAGTACTCTCTTCATAGTACATGCCAGATTCTGTCTGTCACAGCAGAAAAAAGTGCTTCTTCCACTCTCATGCCATCCCCACTGTACTACCCTTTCATGCTCTCATCGCATCATTAAAACTCAAGGGTGTTTGTGTGCATTAGTGTGTGTCAATAGAAGGTTGTGTGTGTGCTTTTGCCTTGTTTTTTCATGCCTCTCTTTGGACAGTAACCCTTGCTTAAACAGCTGTGCACCTTGTTTCCCTGCTATAATTCTTTCCATCACTTCTAGACTCCCCTCTTTGACCTTCACCCAATACCCTTTTCCTTTGTTGTCCTACATCGTCCTCATTTGAGTTTTATGCACATCATGATTTTGCATACTATTAACTGTAAATATAGTTTGTTTGTGCAATTAAGGTTTTCTTGTTGCCTGGAGTATAAAGAAAGTGATTTCTCCGGTTGTGTCATGTGAAATCACGTATCTTACCCATACATTACATGCCTAGAAATTAGGTCTATATTGTACAGTTCATTCAGTGCCAATGCAGAGAGTAATGTGCCCTATACAGCATGTAGTGAGGCGAAAAGAAAGCGTATTGAGGAGGTGGATGGGTTGTAACGCATGTGACTTTTCTACAATATCAACGTTCTTGTCTGCCGATAGGGCTACATCACTGACTATTGACCTTAAAATGTAACTTACAGTATTGTGTTTAATGACTTTGCTTCCCACCTGTCCTAATTCTTTCCTTCTGCCAGAAATATTAGCTGTCACTAAAACTGAATGTCCTTCACTTCGCTTTAAGTACCTGTTATTATCAGTCTGTATTGTGGCTGTACTCTGTGGTTCCAGCTTTAGACTCTGAAGAGTTTTATGAACAAAAGAAAATATTCTGGTCCCTGGTGAAAAAATTACAACCCGCTAAAATGTATCCCTTTAATATATCATTTCGCTTCATTGTAACCTCTCCCTCACATACTGTATCCCTGCCATATCCTTTCAATCTCACCATTTTTCTTACAGCATCAATCTGTCAACTCTAGTTTTCTCCATCTTGTCACCCCTGTGAACTCTTGCCCCACTCATATGTTGCCTCTCAACCCCCTCCTACGCAGTAACCCTTACCACCATCCCCCACTCTCCCTCTTTGCCCCAACGCTCATTCCTTCCACTTCACCCACTTTGCCATTTCTCCACCTGCCCGTTTCTCACTCCTGCTCATCTCCCAGGCTTCCCTTTCTCCTCCTCCATTACAGCGTGTACAATATCTGAGCATCTGCACATGCGTCCTCTTTGTTTTGATGAGCACATGGACAGTGGACAGCAAACCCTTCCTCTGGTTGTAACCCCTTTCTTTCTTTGTCTTCTTTCTCTTGTCCCCCAGTCTCAGTCTTCGTGCATCCAGGGAGTGTCAAAATAAGGAGCGCTTGTTGGAGCAGAGGTTCCGTGCAGCCTTGAGAGACTTCCAGCAGTGGTTGGTCAACGCCAAAATCAGCACCGCCAAATGCTTTGATGTCCCACAGAATGTCGCCGAGGCCTCCACCGCTCTGCAGAGGATCCAAGTAAGACATATCTTTTACTCAAAGTGGACATCTGCTAAATTCTTACTATGTTCTTCAAATATCGGTGACATAAAATTGTGGTTGTGTGCAGTCCTGAACATGCTGTTTTTGTACTGCACAATACAGATATCACTTGGAAATCACACTTTTGTTCAGCCAGTTAAGCTATTACTGCTCTTTCCAGTTTTGATTCTCTTTATTGCTGCTGGAAATATTAAGTGCATCCCCTCCTGTTTCCCCAGGACAGACCTACCAGACACAGAACAGCAAATAGACAGATTAAATCACATTGTGTTATTTAGGGATAGAAAGTAGTAGACTTGATATTTATTTGAATGTCACTGAATATTACTTCCAATTCAGCCTTATGAGAAACACATACATTTTTAATAACTTTGGTTGCACGATAGATAATAATACTCATTCATACTCTCATGTCTAACTGGAACCCAGAATGGCTATACAGTCACGCATTATTGCCCGTTAACTGGCTCCAGTGAGGCAGTAATGATTTAGTGGCAAGTAGCTGTATAGTGGAGTTGGAGAGGTGTAATTTATATACATCAACTAGGATTATTAAATTGATTGATTGCCTGTTGAAGGAATTAAATCAACCCTCTTGTTGCAAAAATATTGTTGTGCTCTGCCACTGCTGCTTGAGAAGCTTTAAATCCTTCTAAGTTTGTCGCCTCTCTAAATCCGCAGTTACAAACTAGTGCTAGTTTTTAATTTATTTGTATCGATTGAGCAGGCAAAACTCAGATTGAGGAGGCAAAGGAAATAGCTTAAAGTGAAATGATGTAATAGTTGAAGAAATCAATCCACTTTCAAATGGGAGATTGCTCAAGGGGGATGTCTGTATTGACATGCCCACTGTTGAGTGTCCTCTGGTGGGCTTGTTGGAGTGATGGGTCCTGCCGTAGGTTGTTGGCACATAGCCAAGAGGGATGAGAGAAAGCTCCACAGCGGGGTCTCTGTGCCATTCTCTTTAAAATATCTGTGTGTCTCTCTTTCTGAGAAGTCTTTGTGTCTTTCTCTGAGAAGCTTGCAGGTTTAACAGGCTGGCAGCCTCTTCAGAGCACCCCAGGGCCCTGGCCAAGAGTCAGGTGATGTCGGTTAAAGTAGTCCCCACATCCCTGCACCAGACAGTTAATTAGCTCTCCGACACCTGACCACAACATTACCACCAAGGAATTATCAGTATTGCTTTGAGCTAAGCTTAAATAGTAAGACGGTAATTCTACACTCATAAGGCGCAGAATTTGATTTTATGCCAAATGTTCTAATTAAGTGCAGGTAGTGCAAGTGGTACTTAAGTTATTCAACAGTCGCACAAAGAGGCAATTCAGAATGACAAAAGAACATTAGGTTACTTCAAGAGATATTTTTACAGTATGTCTAAGAAGGAGAGTGTTTGTGTGTGCTCCTTCAGAAGTTTCTAGTGTAGCCTTGAGGATGAGAGGGAATGTCATAGAGTATATGGCAGTGAAGGAGAGAGAAATATTGAGGCGGAGCATGTTTTATTTATTATTGACTTGGTGAGGAATTTGGAACAATGTTTCCACATGGCTGACCTCCAGGAGGGGCCAGTGTGGGAGGGGCGGGGGCATCCATTGTATCATGCTTAATTGGTGGTATACAGTTACATTGGCAGAGGGAGTATGGTAGTAAGTGTGAAAAAGAAAATGTGAATGAACAGAGAAGAGAGAGAGAGAGAAAATGAAGAACGACACAGACTTTCTATGCGTAAGTGTGGCTGTACTGTACTAAGTGTGTGTGTGTGTGTGAGGAGGCTGAAGCTGTAGTGTGTGTGTATGTGATGTGCTGACTGCACAGATGGTGGAGTGGTCCCTGCTGCGCTACTGTCATCGACTCAGCTCTGAGGGAGGGGGTGTGTGTGGGTGTGTGTGTGTACATTTTCTGTGGGTGGGGACGGAGGAGCGATGTAAAAACTGACACATTTCAGCCTCACTGTACTGTCCTAATCTGTGATCGCCTCCCAGTGTCAAGCCCCTCCTTCTGCCCCCGCATATGGAAAAAGCAATGGCTTAGTCTAATTACTGCTTTTGACAGTGTAAAGTGAGATCCTAGGACACCGGAAAAAAATCTGTCGGCCATATTGATTTTAGTTACCCATCAGCCATTGCATCAGAAGTGGAAGACAAAAACAAGTTAGGGATTGTCATTTAGTCCATTTCTTTTTTTCCTCCTTTCACTTTCACAACCTCCTCCCTTTGTGTGTGTGTGTGTGTGTGTTTGTGTTAAATAGTCACAGTTCCTTTGTCTTCGTCTGTGTATCCCCACAGGAGTTCTTGAGTGACAGGGAGCATGGCCAGGCCAGGCTGAGTACAGTAGGAGCCAGCGGGGAGCTGCTGATGGCTGTGGTGTCCAAAGACCGAGTGGAGGGAATCAAGGCCAAGGTGGCAAACGCCAGAGAGGACTGGATGAGCCTGATGAATAACCTGCAGCTCAGGGAGGATGCACTCAAGGTAAGTTAAAAGTCACTTCTGTTTGGATGCTGCTATTTCGGCTAACGTCTCCCCTGAAAAAGACAATCTGGATCTCAGAGGGACTATATGATTAAATAAAGGTTAACTGTACAGTTTGGATGTTTACCTTTTATACAGATCAAATGTTGTGCATGTATTTGTATACAGTTTGTGTCTGTTTCACTGTTGTCTACCTCTTAACTTAATCTTATTGTATCGTACAGGGACATATTTGGTGTTATTAGATTTATTGTGAGTATAAAGTACTTCAGAGGGTGTCCACATAGAGAGATTTGGAATTGATATGCATCTTAGATCTGATGCCAAAGTATAATGAAAAAAGAATTTAATTTTAGCATTAAAATGCTTTATTTATTAAACTGAGTTGTATTTTGTATAGTTAGTTTGTATGAGAACTTCTCTAGTTGTATTTGACTAAGTTAAGTGTCACATTTCCAGAACCTGCAGTCCCAGATGACGGAGTTTGAGGCCAGTGCTGAGCCTCTGCAGGACTGGCTGAACAGCACCGAGGTCAGAGTTCAGGAGAGCAGTGCTCGGCTACACGACCTTCCAGCCAAGAAACAGGAGCTCAGCAAACTGCAGGTATTGTGGAGCCCAAAGGCCTGCTACACAGTTACACTTGACTCAACTCTGTCTGGGGTTCTTTAACCTGTAGATTTCTGATTCCTCACGATATTCTTCACAGCTGAACATAACCGCTCTCTTAAAATCCCACTACCCGTATAATTATTGTGGTTATTCATGGTTTCCACCTCCTAGTTATTACAGTTTTTTTTATAGCCACCTTGAGCAATATGTCGGATCCATTTTCTGTTAAATTACATTATGTCATACTGAGAGTGTGTGCCTTTTACTGTTTTCTTCTCAGCTGCTATCACTGACGCTCTCTCATTTTCTCTCTTCACTTTCAGTAAACCCCGCCATTACACCATAAATTGAATATAAAGTAGATTTTCCAAGGATGCTAAATAGTTGTAGCTCTCCATCAGATATGCATCCCCAAAGTACAATCTCAAAGCAGCTGGGAAAAGAGAAGGACCTAATTACATTTGTC
Source organism: Bovichtus variegatus (assembly GCA_943593645.1). Taxonomy (NCBI): domain Eukaryota; kingdom Metazoa; phylum Chordata; class Actinopteri; order Perciformes; family Bovichtidae; genus Bovichtus; species Bovichtus variegatus. Next base: position 8,342,914 of record CALSCE010010644.1, read on the forward strand.
GAGCACCGCCGGATCAAAATAGAGCAGCGTCTTGACACAATAGTCAGAGGAAAAGTCCAGAAATCTAATTAATTCTCCTTCTGTCACAGCTGAAGCGCTGCGTGGCTAAAAGGCCCTTTTCATGATGCGATAACAGCCTCTGCCATGTCTGACAGAGACAAAAAAGGAAGAGAGGCACACAGCGTTCAAAAGATAAAACTGACAATAGAGAAAAAAATATATCAAGCCCATCTCAAAGCTCTGCCCTTATCTTTGTTGCTATTTTTGTATTTACTCGTCGCCCACTGTAGCACTTCTCCTTGCTGCCTTTTGTCTGGCCTTGCAAGCAATTACATTTCTTCCCCCAGCACCTGAAGTACAATACAATACACGCAGGCTTCAGTGTCTGAACCTGTGTTGGCAAAATCCTCTTTACCTTTTCACATACATACCCCCCGTCCTTTGCAGTATTTTATCAGGCGTGTCTCCTTTCCCTGCTCTAAGCTGTGGTGTCTAACCGAATTACCGCATTTCTATTTAAAAATGAACATCAAGAGAAATACTGCTGATGCTGTTTTTTTTCTGATGTTCTTTCCCCCTGTCTTTATCCATGTATTTTGATGTGCTCTTGTTACTCTGTCTGTTCTTGTGACATGTTAACTCAACCTTGTGTCCCTCCTCTGGTCTCTCCAACGCCCTTCTCTGTCATCGCGTTCATGTTTTTTGTCATTTCATTTTCCTCTTGACTCTTGAATTTTTTGCTGCTTCCACACAACCATCCTCTCCAATGTGCTCCATTTATTTTCCCTCCCAACTGTGCTTACCCACGTCTTATTGCTTCTTCATCTTTATTTCTCTATCTCCAACTCTTCCTCCTCCTGCTTCGCACTGGGCCCAGTGTGTACTGGAGGAGATGGCCAGTTGGGAGGCAGAGCTAGGCAGGCTCAGGGAAAGAGCTCATCGTCTCTGGGAGGGACAAGCAGCCGGCAAGGGCTTCGTCCACCGTGTCTCCCAGCTGTCAGCGCAGTACCTAGCCCTCAGCAACTTAACCAAGGTAACTCCTACCCTGTCTCCTAACTTTTCTTGTCAGTTTACTGTATCCATGCTGAGTAAAGCTGCAGCATGCTGAAATGTGCCTTGCCTCATGTGAGCTAAAAACTATGGAGCCTTCTGTCCAGCCACGTTTGTTTCCTGTTGTTCTCTGTTATTTGCTGTGTCAGGCATTATTCCCCTGTCACACATCAGTCACGGTTGCTGTAATCTGCTTGCCTTGGGTAAGATTTTGCGCCCAGGAAAGTCTTTGTATCCTCACTAAATTACCTGAGCACAATAATCAATTTCTTACCTCCAAAAGGTCCTCGCCGCTGCAGCCTGATCAACATAAAAAAGGCCAAGGCTGAGGAGCTTACCTAGTATCCACTGAAGCACTTCTGAAATGCCAGATATGAAATGTGTCAGTGCTTTAGAATCTGACCTTTTTTGGAGCTCTCATTAGATTGGTCACACGCTTGTGATTAATTTGATACAGCGTAGAACAAAACATCACACTGTCCACATAGCTCCATTGTCTTACCTCAGGACAATGAGAGTGCCCCGACGATGATGAATGAGAAGCATTTACTTCGGCGGCTAGCTGGAGCAGCGCTATTTTTAGGTCCTCTTCCCTGCCAGACATGGAAACAGGAATGAAATCATTTAAAATTGTCTCTTGTAGATTGTTATTGTAGCTCTGTCTCTCTCCACTCTACAGATGTTAAAGATTTACGAGTTAACAATACATTGTGTTTGCGCTGTAATGTGGGGGTGGGAAAGTCTCTGGAGATTTCTGTGAGGAAAGACTGTAATCTCAAATGCAAACAGAAATATATGAAGACACTGTTGTTGGGCACCGGAAACAATTGTGTTCTTACTTTTTAACTCCATTATTAGAAGAGTGTGTTTACAGTGCTGTGCTCTGATCTCTGAAGGACAAGGCCTCCAGGATTGAACGTATTGTAGGAGAACACCGCCTCTTCTCTCAGGGACTTAAAGAGCTCCAGGATTGGGTGTGTGAAGCCCAGAGGGTTCTCCACACCTGCATCTCCACCACCACTGACAAGAGCGTGTTAGAGGACCGGATGTTACAGCTGGAAGTAAGGAGGGACAAGACGCGTGTGGGAATACACCACAATTTTCTCTCAGTTCGTCATGCTGACATTGGTTCCCCTCTGTCTGCAGGCCTTACTGGCTGCTCGTCAGGAGAGGGAGATCCAGCTAAAGATGCTTCTGACGCGGGGAGAAGCGGTCCAGAGGAACACTTCAGCTGAGGGCGTCCCAGTGATTCGCAAACAGATCCAGGACCTCAAAGACTCATGGGACTCCTTGCTCTCTGCCTCCATTCAGTGTAAAAGGTTGAGATCATGATCAATCAATCTGTCACTCTGTTGATAAATGGGACTGGGGGCTGTCTAGTTTCACTTGATGGATTTAAGTTGGTTGAAAGGTTAACGGGACAATTAGATTTAAATGCATGCGTACGTTGTACGTGTGTTTTTGTGTTATGTTTGTTCCCCATGTTTTAATAATATTATGTTGATGTTACAGCCAGCTGGAGGGAGCTTTGTCGCAATGGACCAGCTATCAGGAGGACGTGGGTCAGTTTGTGCTGTGGATGGACCGGGTCGAGGAGACACTTAGCTGCTCAGACAGACAGTACTCAGAGATGAGAGACAAGACCGCTAACCTTGGAAAGACCAAGGTATCACACGTGCTACTCGATAATAATGGCTGGCCTTAAAAAGCCAGACTAGATTTTGTAAACTTGTTTTTTTGCATTGAGCTTAAACTCTACAAAACATCTGCAACTGTATGGCTCGTTTCTTGCTTTTTTAAGAGAACTTTAACACTTTTTTACAGAGCAGCTGCCATGTGTTTTCCAGTTTTTCTTTTTTCTACACTTGTGAAAAATCACCTTTTTTTTTTTTAATTGAATGCCCTACAGTAACTCTGTGCAATTGCACACATTAATACCACATATCCCCACAGTGGAGTTAGATGTACTAGACTGAGTGTGTGCATGTGTTATTTCATTCCAGCTTCTCTATGAAGAAGTACTGAGTCACAGCAGTCCTTTGGAGACCATTGCCACAAAGGGGTCCAATATGGCTGAACACTACACTACCCAGCAGGAGGTGCAGCAGCTGCAATGTAGATACAACGCCCTCAAAGAAAAGGCCAAGGTACTTAGAGTACACACAACATACGGGTACATGTTATTTTCCTCTGCAGGCATTTGAATAATAAATGACTTTTGAGAATGTTTCTCTGAACACCCACTTCATGTTGTATCATAAATCTTAATTATATTCCCACAAATGACACATATGTTGAGCATTTTAGGAACTTCTCTGATAATTATTTTGATTTCATTAGACATGTTTCACTTTCTCGTTTACATGTGTAAAAACAAAGACATTATTTACAGCTTCAGAGTACATTACATACATTTTTGCTGCTCAGATATTATGTTGTATTAGTTCAGTCGTTCGGTTTCAAACAGTTGAAGTAAGTAGTCAAGGAATTGAGCTTTGCTTTTACAAATGTCTCCTGTGATATTGAATGGCTCTACCTCTTCTTTCCAGCAATGTCTCTGAACTGTTGTTTTGCAGAATGCAGTCAGTAAGGCCAAAGGGCTGGTGCTGGTCCATCAGGAATATCAAAGGGGGTTACATGTGTTTGAGGACTGGCTGGAGCAGGAACAGGCCACTCTGGCCTCGTTGTCCCATCCTGAGGGAAACGTGGATACACTAGAGAAGACACTGCAACAGCTACAGGTATTGACATCGAGTGTTCTGCATTATGTAATTGTCACAAATATGGGAATATGAGTGTACAAATGTAAAGGAAAGCGTACATTAGTGTGCACACAAGGCCTTGGACACCCTGGACCTTTGGTAAACAACGTTAAACTCTTCAATCACATTGTTTCTTTGTTCTTCCCTTTTTTATTTCTCATATAGCTCTTGCAGGAACGCTGCTCAAATGGCCAGTCTTTGCTTTCCTCTGTGCTGACCAGCAGAGAGAGAGTAATCCCCTGGGGCATACCTCAGATCGAGGACCGAGCGCTGGACACCGCTCAGCGGGAGTGGGGGGCCCACCAGGGCCGTCTGGAAGAGACTCAGACCCAGCTGTGCTCCACACTGACCAGACTGAGGCAGATGGGCCAAAGGTTCCTTAGCCTGGCCCAGTGGCTGGAGGAGATGGAGAAGGTGGCAAACATCCGACGTCATCGGAGGTCAGACAGACGCACCAAAGAGGCTCAGCTGAAGAAACTCAAGGTCAGAGAAAGACTGTGAAAGAAATGTCAAGGCCAGATATGCTCAGACGCACACTATATTATTACAGCAATGTAGTGTGACGTATACATTTTCGTGCCAACTCTGAAGTCACTTAGACTGCTTTTCCTCAATAAAGGGACAATGACTAGGATTTTCCTAAAAAACAATATATAGACTCATAAAAACGTTTTTTTAATCCCTGTCACTCATCATTTATGACCCACTCGAAATGTGTGTATCTGCAGAGAGACTGCAGCCCTCTGCCTGTGTTTTCTCTTTTGTTTTCATTTCGGACAAAGCTTGTTCCAAATGAGAGTGAATCTTGGGTTGGTTTCCCCCCTGGTGATCACCGTAACCCTCGTTGAGCTGCGGAGGAGGGGCCAACTTTGAATGTTGTGTTTACAAAGCGCAACAGTCAAATCAAACTCATTGTACCTTTAATGTTACCCTTCTCTGTAATATTTTCTGTAGATATCCTTTTCCCTGTCATTAGTATGCACATATAGTAACAAATAACTGTCTAGAACACACTTTAATTCACTATGTTTAATATTTTTCTATTAACAAGAAGAATGTTGGACCTAAGGCCCTAAGTAGCTAAATTAAACCTTAAAAATGACCCTTAAATGATTCCTGTCAAAAATCCTTGAGCTGTCTTTGATTCAGAATTCTCCTTTTACTGAAGAAAGTCAATTCCCAGAGCAGTGCACCGATTTACTCACCTAAAATCTCTAAAAGATCCAGGGCATTACACTACAATACATCACTTCTCCTACTTATGCATACACTCCACTCACAACATGAAAGAAAGAAAACAGCAGGGTAGAGAATATTTCCCTACAGGGTCACCTCCCTTTAGAGCAGGCTTCCTGCCAGTGTCAGGATGTTTCATTGTATATTCCTTCCCTGAATTTAGAGGGATAGACACACACACACACACACACACACATACACACACACACACACACACAGACAGTACCCATGGCCCCATATGTTGTTTTTCCTTTCACCCCTGTTTGTCCTTGAATTTCATAAAAAAATAAATCATAATTTACAATTAAATCATAAATATCTTTGACTGGATTCCACTAGCATGATGCTGATTATAAATGACTCTGTGTCCATTCTGAACAGGGGTGTCTTGAGGCAGTGCTTGCACGGCAGGGAGAAGTCGACGGCCTCTCGTCTCTGGCCCAGCAGGTTCTGGAGGAAACCTACATCAGTAGTCGTGTCAGCGTTACTGCCACCCAGCTCACTGCCCGCTACCATTCCCTGCTGCTCAACATACAGGTTAGGCACTGTCTTATGTCTGCTGTTAAATTATTCATGTATCATATATTTACTCTGTTGAGTTTCACAGATGCTTCCACTTTAAAAAGAAAACAGAACTATTTTGTCAGCAAATATTCCTTTTTTATTTACAACAAGCATCAGTTCTTCCAAAGGAAAAAAGTTCTTATATGTTCGTGTATAAGGAAGACCTACTTTATCTGTTCAAGCTCTTTTTCATCAAGCGGTATAGACTTAAAAGTAATTTGCCTTACAGCAAGGTAAAATGATTCCGATGTTTCTTTTAATTCTGGTGAGATTTTTTGTCCATATTATCTACTTTAAAAGATAACTTGGCTATTAAACAGTGTAGACAGATGTGGTAAATATTTTTCCTAAGAATGTGTTGATTTAGAAGTTTGAGTTTTTGTCTTCTCATTAGGTGTTCAGCCATCTCTTCTATGCTATCAACCCAGTTCTTCTTTAATTATATCAAAACTACTAAGACTTAAAAATGTAGTTAAATGTAGTTGTATGACTTGATTTCTTAAAGAAGTACAGCATGTAGAAGTCACAGTGGCCTATGTCATCAGCTGTTATACTTAACCTTTACGTGTATAGTATCCATGCTGAACATTACTATTTTTATTATTACTGTATATTTTTATTATTACTGTATATTAAGCTAAACAAATTCCTCTGGCGGTCAGGGAGGCTGAACTTGTGCAATACTTAATTTCCTGTCCACCAGCAGTTTTTCCTGGAAGATACTTGTCATTAATAGTTTAAAAAAAAGCAAAACATAAAGCCTTAATGGGCTGGGTATGGGTTTAATCCCTTTTGTGTTATAATGCCTCAATGATGGATGAAGAAAATGTGAAGCTGTGTGTATTGCCTTTGGGAACTCTGCCCGCAGTGGGCTTCTCACACATGGTTATCTCTCACCATGGAATTTGCTCCAGTGAGAGTTTGGTCTTTGTTTCTGTAACACCCCAGTGAAGTAGCTTTGAGAGTTATGCCTGTGAGCCCAGCCTGTGTTACTCTATATACTCAGATCCAGCCTCTCTATTTGTCTGCTCCTCTTGGGGGGACTAAAGGAAAATCAATGGGGCTCCTTTGGTCTGGGGCTAAGGCTGTAATTAAACGCTACAGAAGGCAATCTCACACTCAGCACCAGGAGTGGAAAAGCTTTGCCTTCACTTCATCGATTTTTACACCTTCGGTAACACATCTGAGTTTTTGGGTGCATGTGTCTCCCCCCTCACTTTGTTTCTCTGTCTCTGTTATACCCACACACCCCTTCCTTCCCCTCTCAAAATTGACTCAAGCATGCATATACCTACAGTCATGCCAGTACATACAGACACATCACATCCCTCTCATACCAAGGATGCCTGTAATTATACTCTGTGAAGAGGGGGCCATATGGGTTTGAGGTGGGAAGCTGTTACCTCTGTCTAGTGAGAAAAGGTGTGCACTCAGCACTATCTGCTAATTGGAGCTTCTCGCCACAGGATTTGCAAGTTGAGTGAATAATGTGTCAAACCTGCAAGAAACCCTCTCTATCCTCGTGGTGCTATTGACTCAAAATCTCAGTCAAGTGGATAATGTGTCAAAAACATAAAAAACCCTCTTCACCTTGTGGTGAAGCTATTGACATTCTGCAGATGAAGGAGGAGGGGAGAAACGGATATTTTCTGTTTTGATGTTTGATCAGAGAGCTTTTGGTCCTTGGTGGCAGAGGTAAGACAGCTCACCATCATAACGAAAGGGATACAGACCGTGTTTCCTGAATTTTCCCCTGACCAAATATAGTCTGAAGAGTCTTACAAACAATCCTAACGTCTGAAATAAACATAAAAATACGTTTTGAGGGTATAGGAAGTATGAAACAAGTTCTGTTCAATAAGTACAAAGATTTGTATTGGTATGCTTCCATTAAAACAAAAAAATCTATATTTGTTAAACTTAACTTCTGACCTCTCATCCATTCTTTTTCAAGGACACCATCAAGCAGCTTCAGGAGGAGCTGAAGAGCATCGAAGAGGCTGAGAATCTTTGCATATCCTTCACTGACTGGCTCAGCTCCACTCAGAAAAGCTTCACAGCGTTAACTGACAGTTCTGAAGCTCTGGACCGGTTCGCCATGGAGAAAAAGATGAAGAAATTAGAGGTAATGATATACCCAAATCTGTACTGTACGTAGATGGTTTCACAGTCGTAGTTCTGAAGCTCGATTTGCCAGTCAGGCTTCTGGATACAAGATGCAGTGCAGTGCCTAATACACCTCCCTGAACAGGTTGCAATAAATCAGCACAGATGTTGGATACTGCCATGGCAAACTGATGAGTTAGCAATACTCCAGTTTGTAGTGGAGAATTTGAGCACAATCTCATATGAGTCAAATATCCAAGCCAGCAAAAATGTCCTTGTGCAATCTTGTTTTCTGCCAAGCAACATACGGTACCTGTTCGAAACATCGGGTGTATAGATTTCTTTGGCAGCTAAAATATGCTTGGCCGGTAAAATATGCATGAAGCTTTCAAAGCATTCAGTGTACCTATAATATTTGGATAGAGCTCTACAAACTCACTGTAGTGGCATCATTTTAACAGTTTGTCTTTGTGCGCTTTTTGTCAAATGGCCAGTGGAGGAAAGTAGCCCAGCACAAACATGCACAGACCGCAATATAAAGAAAATCCCCACTGTCGTTTGCTTGGCATAGTTCATATCAAGTGTGTAAAGGATTGGATGAGTATGTGTGTATCGATCCGCTCTTTATGAAGACAAAGCGGGTGCCGCTTCAGAGGAAGCGTGGTAGCAGGGAAGAGACCTCCCACGGTGAAGTAGAGGAAGAAGAAACGTCGGTGTCAGGAGCCTGCTGGCACAGACACTGTAATTGATGCAGTGCCCTTACCGCTTCATATCACACGCACACACACACGCACGCACACACACAGACACATCCAAAGTAATAACTAACAAGCTGCAGCAAACTCTAAAACCCATGAATCCGCTGTGATTTCACACATTTTTTATACTGCCTTTCTTCTACATCTCATCTCTCTTTGTCTTCCTCACACACTCACATATCCAGAAATGCATTTACAGACACACACACACAGACATTTACAATACATCATCTGGTGTGGGCTTTGCAGTCATCCCTGTCTGGGATCGATGCACTGTCTCTGCACAGGGACTGAAGACATGCTGTCACCACATGTGTCCTTCCAGCACTGCAGATAATACGTGAATGCTCCATCACTTACTCATTCTCCCGTGGTGAGAGCTACAGGGCTTTTCAGTGAGCTGTGATGATTATGCATTGACACAAAGACCAGTAGTCAATAGCTGTGTCAAGGGCCGTTAGCTGGATTTAGATTCTTTTTGATCCTGAGTTGTAAAAGTATATCAGAGTCATACAGTAGCGTTGGCCCCTGTTAGCTAGAAACGTGTTGTAACGTCATTAAGAGCTCTAAAGTATTGTGATAATGTACTATGGTAAGACATATACATTTCAGAAGGCATCATTTGTCCCCTTGAACTGGGCAATTTTGGTAGTTTAGTGTATTTTAACTTGTAACATTTTTCACATTTTACTATTTCCCAGACTCTGTCCCCATTCAGAGCGTCTTAACCGTATCATTTTTAAAAAATATTTATATATATATATATATATATATATATAAATATATACACATACATATTTATTTATATATATATTAGTTGTAATATTTTTTGTTTAATACAGTAGTTTCTCCCCTATAGTGCTTCTACAAAAATTGTACACAAGGCAATATGTAAAAAAGACTTTCTCCTTCTCCTAATTAAGCCCCCCTTGCCGCCTTTCCCTTCCATATTTTTAATTTCACTGCCGTTTCATAAATGTTCAAGGGCTTTTTCTCCCAAGATTTCTGCCTGTGCATAATCCAACATGCCTCTTTACTGCAGTTAGTTGCAGTCCATACATTCAAAGCCGAGCGACAATGACAGCAGAGCTAACTGCTGCTCACAGGGTCACCTTAGTAATGTTTTACCTGTGTTAGTAGACAATGTAACTGATGAACATGGTTGTCAGCGCCACAGTAGATGTTTTACAGTAGATAATGGAGCCTGAGAAGCGATGCTGAATAAGAAACAGAATCCCAAGTGCTCATCATTTACACCGAGCACAAGATGGATAATTGGGGCTGACATGGTACAAGACAGTTTACAGCATAAAGGGCACACCGTGTTCAGGACCTCAATGTTCACCAGACTCTACTGTCTGCTGCTGGATCATAGTATTAGTACTACTCAATGTAATGAGATCAAACAGGTTTCCAGCCCAGGGTTGCAGAGGCTCGGAAGATTTCCAAGGAAAGTTCAGCACGGGAATTTTGGAATCTTTGCACAACTTCAATTTAAAAACGTATCTTTTAATATTGAACTTACACAAATAAATAATTCATTAAAATGACAATCCTCTGCATCACATGTACAGCCCACACTACGACATTGTCTGAGCCAAAGGACGACATGCTTTCATTTAAGTTTTAATTATATAACTGAAGGGGTGGTGGTAGTATAGTGGTCTAGTAGTCAGGCTTTCAAATAGATCACTGAAAGGTTGTGAGTTCAAGGAGTTTTAATTAATCTATTTCCATTCATTCTTTATTGTAATTTATTTAGTTAGTTGTTCATTTCGAACCCTAAGTTTCCACAGCTCACATTTTCCCAATAGTTAACTTGCCTGCTAGCTATTCTTGTATTTATTTGGCAAATGAATGGATTATGTGTGTTTATGATATAGTAAACATATACTGAGCAGATAAACCTTTTATTTCCATAGTATTCCCATTAGTTCCCATATACTGTGTTCCTGTTAATTCCCATGGAAAGTTTCCACCTTGAATATTCCTGGAATTTCAACCCCATTCCAGCTTCCGTTACCTTCTAATTCCATCTGAAAACAGATTGTGAGACCAAACTGTGAAGGTTATGTTAAGCTAAGTCCACTGAATTATCATTTTGTCCTTTTTTGAACAATTAGATGTCAGCACTCTTTCATGTAAACAAAGATCAATCAGAGGTTTTAATGGTTCCTCAAACAGTCTTGGATTTAAAATGCACGAAGTAGCGTCACTAAGAAGGATACTTGATGTCAGGTGTGAGATGAGAGCAGATGTTTCGATATGAAGTGGAGGTAATGAGTCATACAGAACTAAATCTACTGCAAATGGCAATTACCGCATACTTCCTTTTTTAGTTCACATGTTAACCACCCATACTTGTATGGAATTAAGATACATTGAATGTCTCCTATTGACGTCTTAAGGTAGGGACATCAGTGACTGGGATTATGAACATGCCTGGAGCTTCATATTAAACAGCAAACATGGACGTGTGTGTGCAGACACGGGTCTTGTTATATTATATTATCTGCTGCAGTAGCTGGAGGTCTGGGGTTGTTCCAGTGTGAAGCTACTCTCTACTCAAGCAATAATAGACTGATGATGAAAGCTAGATGGCGTCCCATCGAGTGGAGGTCTGTGTGTGTGTGGTGTGTTGTGGTTGCCCTGGAAACCCCTGCAGCTACTGCTGCCTGTTAAGGGTCCTTATAATTGGGTCCTCCTTTCATATTATTCACTGTGGTTTCTCCACAACATGAACTCCAAGTCTTCTCCACATCTCCCCGTGCAGGTGTCAGCCTACCTGATGGGTTCAAAGCTTTTCAAACACACTGCCAGGCTGGTCTGAGTGACTGGGCCACTGGAGGTGAAGGACAAAGAAATCAGTGATACTGTGTTTTTAATGTTAGCCTCAAAGTCTTCCAAGAGCATATACAATGTTGGTACACAAGTACAGAAAAACAGTATTTTTTCTTGAACTCAGCAGTGTGTAAAATGCCCTGGTTGAAGGTCATTTATTTTAAAGTGATGGTGATACTGTAACATTGTAGCAGCAGCCATGCTGAGTTGTATTTCTGCTCTCTCTTTCACCCAGACTCTCCAGTCTGAGCTCCAACATGGTCACCGTTTCCTGAAATCACTGAGGGAGCGGGCTGAGCAGGCAGCAGGCTTCCTGGACGAGGCTGGAGCTGAGAGTTTAGGAGCGGAGGTAGAGGCTCGTCTTGCCCAGCTGGAGGAGCTAGCAGGTGGGCTGAGGCAGGAGCACAGCTTTCTACAGCGGGCGTTACTGCTAGCTAAGGAGTTCCAGGATCGATATAAGGCTCAGGCCCAGTGGCTGGTGGAGACCAGGGCTTTGCTCAGCTCCCCTGTGGAGCCCAAAGCTGAACTGTACCAACGGAGAGCACTGCTAGCTAAGTATAAGGTATAGCAGCAACTATGTCATTTTTCAAACAAACTGTATTTGAATTAAACACATGAGTATAATATGTACATTTGCACTGTTGGGGCCAAATGGCAGCAAGACCTAATGAATACTGTTAGCTTAATGGACCACATGAGTGCCTTGCATGTCTTAGCCCATTAACTCCGAAATTGAATATACTTTCCATAACTGCTGACCATGTTTTCCTTGTATACCACTGCTTTTTAGACTGATAGTGTGCTTTGGAAAATGATCGGCGGCATAGTACACCCATTGGTAGTAAATTAGCTAAAAAATGCAAAAAAACAGTGGTGTCATCCTTACATTTTCTTGAGCAATGATCTAAAACGACACTCACAAGGATGGTCTCTACTCTATGTATGAATGTACTAAAGAAGATGCACGTTGTCTGTGTGTGTCCCCAGGCTCTGTTGCAGATGGTTCAGTCCCATGATGGATCCATCAGGTCAGTGGTGGAGAAAGGAGACGCTCTGCTGTCCTCCGTCCACTACCCCTCCATCAGAGACAAAATGAACAGAATGCAAATGGACTACACTGAACTCTGTCACACTGCCATGGTGAGATCCTGTGCTCAGACGACAGTAGTTTTCATGTACAGAAGGGAAAAAGTAAATGCTCTTTCCATGCAGGAGACATAGCAGATGAATTGAGGCAAATGATATAATCCCTTTGTACACCCATTGTAACTCTTTAGAAATTAGACCAGTCAGGATTTAGAAGGGTTTTTAGTTCATTGAGTACGTCTGACAAAGATAAAGGGCATGTAACTCTGTTTCAGGAAGGTGGCTGTAATGGTTTGTTGCATATGCCATTTGTAATCAGTATAATTTGTCTGTGTGCCCAGGCCCATGTGGAGACTCTGGAAGGCCAGGTGAAGGAACAGGAAGCTTACCACAACGAGCTCCAGGAAGTGGAGCGCTGGCTGCTCCAGATGTCCAGCAGGATGGTGACTCCTGATCCCACTGTGGGCGGCAGCCTGGATGCAGCCACTCAACAGCTGTCCAGGCACAAGGTCACACAACCTCTTGATTCTTTGTTGTTATTTGCAGAGTTTGTTGCATATGATAGAGCTCAAGCAATGAGCCTTGATTGGCAAGCATGAGTGCTCACTAGGAAACTCCAAATATTCAGACTTCAGCTATTGAATAGTTGCTGAACTGTCGGATTCAAAGTATTATCTAATTGTTGGTGGTGTTATAATGAATGAACACCTCATGCATCTGGTAAAACGTACCTTTGTTATCACGTGTTTGTGTGATTTAAGTTAATTGTTGTCTGAGAAGCCCCATTTCATTTATTTTGCTTTGGCAGGCATCAGATTAATTTGGATAAAATAATAATGTATTAATTAATTATAATGTATAGTTTCAAATTATGATTCAGTTTCAGCAAAAAAAAATTTCTCTCTGTAATTTCAGCCCACATCTATAACAGACTTTTTATTTAGATAACCAAAGGGGCGGAGTACTAATTAAAAAAGCTACAGTCCTTTGAAAACTCTCTTGTTCTTTCAACCATCTTTCAAGTTCGTCCATTCAGGCCTGTCTAATAATACCATGAGACCTCACTGTGTGGTATCAGTCTGCCCTGACCTTCTGTGTCATTGACGAGTGGACAGACTCGCTCTCTAATACGTCTCCACTGGAGACTCTTTCTAACATGATCCTACATTGTTACTTTGTCCTCCACAGGCCATCATGGAGGAAATAGCGGGCTTTGAGGATCGCTTGGCGGCCATGAAGGAGCAAGGAGACCACCTGGTGCAAGGCTGCAGTGACCGTGTGCAGAGCAGGCTGAGACAGCAGGTCCAGGCTCACCAGCAAGGCACCAGAGACAGCTACTCTGCCATCTGTAGCACAGCACAGAGAGTGAGTGAGGAGGAGGAGATGGGAAGAGGGGGGGGGGGGGGGGGGCGCAAAAGAGGAGGAGGGATGGGAGGCTGAGATGTATTCTGTATTTGAAGTAGTGAAATGGTTCTCACACATTTATAATGTAACACATATTGATGCATTGGATGCACGCACATTTGCATCCATGGATGTGACTACACATGGACACTGAGAACAATAATATCAACATCATGTGCAATATCACTTTCGATGTCATGTGCAATAATTCTTGTTATTTTATTTTACTTCATGTATCTTGCTTTATTGTATATATTAAGCAGTGGTATTGGTATTACTTCTTAAACACTCCATATGTATTACTCTTTTAGCAATATCTGGAACAAGAATTTCTTTTGGGATTAATAAAGTTCTATTTTATCTTATTTTATCTCACATGCATACACGGACACATGTTCTATATATCAGCGCTATTAATATTCCAACAGCCTAGACATCCACTTAATCCTAACCCATTCTGATACTTAAACCCATCTCTCAAGACAGCCCTTCACTGCCAGTGTAGAGGGCACAACCAATTAAGGCTGCCAAAGTGGAGCTCAACAGCAGCCATATTCAGGCAGACCCCACCAGCCAAAATCACTAACTCAATCTCACCATATTAATCTCTGCATATCCCCTGTCAACTCCACTTTTTCATGCCTGGGCCAAAAATGGTCACACACCACTATTCTGTAGATCTGGCGAGCCTTCTAATCCAGGCCCACTCTGTCATTTTGGCAGCCTCTACTCTGTCATCATAGCTCACCTCCCAAGACACCACCTCCACTAGCACTTGCACATCCAATCTGGCATTGTGTGATCCAGCCACACTTAACCACAACGCTGCTGGCTCCTCTACAACTGCGCCTCCAGTGTTACCATGGCTGCCAACTGTGTCCCAGCACAACACCGCTCTAATATCCCGCCTGCCACTTGCCACCATGCCAAACTTCTAGCCTTTGCCAAATACACTGGGCAGTTTGCCAATACATGCCCCCCTTCTTTCCCGCTTTCAGGCTATCATATTAACACTGTCAATCAGACCTGGCTGTTTCGCTCTCCCTTGGAGGGCATGGACGCCTTCACATTCAACACCTGTCGAATACAACAGTGCATAACTGCCTACTTTTTGCCTGCTTTTGGCCATGCTATATTGGCTTCAGAGCTACCTTTACTTACAGTATTAACGGTTTCTTTCAGTTTCTACTTTTGGCTTGATGTGTTCAATCTAGACGTATAGCACTGAAATATATCTGTCTGTGTCTTACAGGTGTACCAGAGTCTGGATCATGAGTTACAGAGACATGTAAGTCTCCAAGACACACTGCTGCAGTGCCAGACCTGGTTGACGTCTGTCTCAGAGGAACCAGAGCCTCCTGCACATCCTCCTCTCAGCCTGGAGGATGCGCTACAGCAGGTCAGTAAGCCACTTCCCATTCCTTAATCAAGTTTGTATTTTTCAAGGACTTGAAAAAAATGAATATCTGTTAAGTTCACTATCTATTGCTAAATGAGGTAATAGATTCGGCCTATGGCCCGCTGATGAAAGCCCTCTCCCAATATTACGTCTGTGGCAACATTTCTGGGAATTTCTGACACTGGATCTCTGGGAATTGAGATCCAAAAACACACCTGCAGTTACCGCTAATCGCCACAGATTGTAACTTTAATGGACATCATAACTGATTAGTTGTTTGCCTTGATTTCTTTTAAACATTTTGTTGCCTCCTGAAATGATGAATCAAGTTAATAGTATTCCTATACATGGCTGCCATGTAGCAATCTCACAGGCAGTTTGGTTGCTTGCATGTTTTTGGATAGGGGCCCAAATGAGGGACGAGTACATGTCATTTTTTCAGATTGTCCTGAAGGGATACGACGATCAGTCAATAAAACCATAGGATCATTAACAAAGTCGTTTTTTTGGCAGATGAAGCAGGAGCGTGCTCTCCAGGAACAGGCCGGCACTTACCTCCAGCTTGTGTGCTCAGCATGTGACCTGTCCGAGCTGAGGGTCAGAGGGACCGCAGCAGCTATCCAGCAGGTCAAACTGCAGGTCAGTTAGCTTTAACAAACCTTTAAAGGGGTCATATCATGAAATACTCACTTTTCAGTGCTTGTGCACATACATTTGGGTTTCTGTGGGGTTCATACGTTTGGGCTTCACAAACTGTGAAATAAGACAACCCAGTCATTTTTTTCATAAAACATGTGATTCCACAAGCCATTCAGATTTTGCTCTGCTTCCTATGTGACATGCAGGCTCATTAAAAATAATTAGAATAACTCATATCTCCACCCACGGCTAGAGAACTACCTTTGAAAAGATGCACCTTATTTTTCTTGCAAGCCAATCAGAGCAGACTGAGCTTTTTTCAGACAGAAGGTAAATACAGGTATATTCAGACAGACGGTATGAGAAAAATAATGTGTTTTTTGAAAATCATTTCATGTAAACGTGTTGTAGTAAAAACCCCAAGTACAAGTATGAACTTCAAAATGAGCATAATGTGTCACCTTTAAATAAAAAATGTAATATATTATTTGCCAAAATAGTGGGTGATGAATTGATTCCATTGTGTTTTTATGTCCAGATTGAGGAGCGTATGCTGCTTTGTGAGGAGGTAGCAGACAGCTGGAGGGACATTGAAGAGCAGAAGGCAGATCTGGAGGTCCAGCTGAGAGAGACCGAGCAGCAACTTCAGAACCTCATCAGAAGACCTGCAGAGCTGGAGCCCAAGATTGCACAGAACCAGCTGGACAAGGCACAGGTCTGTGTTTGCTTTGTGTGTTTGATGATCAATGATTCTTGTTTCATGAGTTTATCTATTTATTTATAACACTGTATATGTCATTGTCTAGGCAAACTTTTAGACAAAGTAATTAAACTCAAGTTCAGTGTGACTGTAAAAAAATCAATTATCTTTCCTACAGGAATTTCTTCAGCAGATTAGGGAGAGGCAGTCTGAGGTAACGCATTTGAGTGAAGCCGTTGGTAGGCTGACAGATGGACAGGTCTCTCCTGCCCTGGAGGAGATAAGGAGACTAAGGAGAAGCTGGATGGATCTGGGCCAGCGGGCAGAAGAACTGGAGTCTCAGCGGGGGGAGGACATGCAGCGAAGTGTGGAGTACCAGGAGATTGTTGTTGCTGTGGAGGAACTCTTCCACCAAGTATCCAGGGAATGGGACTATCTCGCCAGGTATCAAGCTTTTCTGTGGAGGCTGCGATGTTTCAGTTTTGTGTAAACATACAGTACTTAAATTTCCAAGTGGATCTATTTCTTTATTGACACGGTTATACAGTATCTACTATATGTACACTAGTGTTCATTTTGTCAGATATTCTTTTTATTTAGTCTTTGTCCTGTGGCAAATGTACTTGATAGTTTTAAATATAGTTAGTCAACCTAATCCTGTTTTGTTTGACTAAAAGTTGTGCAATTTAGTATTATCTTATTCAAGGAAAACATAACTATTTTAGTATAGTTTAAATCAATGAAAACTGCGGACATTTTAGTCTTTTTTTCTTTCTTTATCTCAGCCAAGACAATTACTCTATATATCTTTATTACTATACTTCTGTATAGAACTGAACCTCAACCCATGTCTGTGTGTACCTAGGGCTGACACAGAGAGTACAAGTGAGCATCTAGAGGCTCTGAGGAAGCTCTCCAGTGACCTAGAGGAGCAGAGAGCAACTCTAGAAGACCTTAGAGACCAGAGACAAGCGATCCTGCCTCGACTCAGCCTGCTAGACAAGGAGCTGGTCAAGCAACAGGTGGAGCTCCATTCTCGCAGTTCTTCAGCTGCTTCTTAAGACGGAAACGTATGTTAATGTAGAATATAAGCATTGGGTCCAGTTTTATACCGAGTTCTGCTTTTGACTAGGTTGGTCATCTGGAGCAGCGCTGGGCTCAGCTTGAAACCCTGATTCAACAGAAGATCCAGGACTCCGCACAGACACTGGAGGATCTTGCCCGGGTTGAAACCCAGCTGAGGGATGCCCGGGAGTGGGTGGAGGAGCAGCGGCCTGCTTTTACCTCTGCGCTGAAAACCAGCCCGCCCCCCGATCTTGCCCAGAGTTTCCTGTTCGACCACCTGAGTGTGTGCGTAGAACTAGAGGCCCGTCAGCAGCTGCTGGGCCAGGCAGTGACCGAGGCCCAGGCTGTGGCTTCCAGGCTGGGGCTGAGTGAGAAGAGATTCCTACAGGAGCTTGTTGAACAAGCCCAGACTGAGGTGGAAGCTCTGGGGGCTCGGGTGTCCCAAAGGAGGAAGTACCTCAGTAAGGTAAACAGCAACAAGTGATTTTGTGTGCGTTTGAGAACCCCTGATGTAAAAAGCTTGGATGTCAAAATACTTAATTTTCATCGAAAAAAAATGTATTTAAAAAAAAACTACATTTTCTTGAAAAAAGCTTGAATGTCAAAAAAAACCTTAATTTTCATGAAAAAAAGCTTGGGTGAGAAAAAATACTGAATTATTTAATGAAAAAAGCTTGGATGTGAAAAAAAACTTAATTTTCTTGGAAAAAGCTTGAAGGTCAACATTTTTTTTATTTTCTTCAAAAAAGCTTGGATGTCAAAATACTTAATTTTCATGAAAAAAGCTGGGATGTGAAAAAATATTTCATGAAATATTTTCATGAAAAAAGCTTGGATGTGAAAAAAACCTTAATTTTCATAAGTAAGTTGCGGCTCTGTTCGCTCGGACATAAACTCAGTAATAAATGTCGTCTACGTTTCATATGATGTGTAAAATCTCTCAGCATTTACCGTTTAGATCACATATGAATGAAATGCTTGTAGAATCCGTATTTGTATTTGTATTGTTGATTTAATGTGTGAACGAGCGATGTAGAGAAGGTCACATAAAGCTCAATATTAGCCTGTCATTTATAATATACTGTTGGAGTGGTAAGCAGGCCTATTGTTTTTGGATATTTGGAGATTTAGGTGGTCCATAGTTTTTTTATTGGTTAAGTCGTCCTTCCTCCTAAAGGAACAAACTTTTTTCTGATCTGTTAGTCTGGTGAAAACTTGAAACAAGATAGTCCAAGAAACAAATTGTAAAATATCCCAATGTTGTTATTGCATGTCTTTTTCAAGCTGTTAAAACTTTGTCAATAATTTAACCAATATGCAGTAACCCCAATATTTTAATTTCAGTATCTCCCATATCGATATTTAAGGAGAAAAATAACACAAAAAGAGAGGGGAAATTATGATTATATCATATATAATGTCTCCTCCATAATGAATGCAAAAGGTGGAAAAAACCTAAACCAATACAAATGAAGTCACAAAAAAAGGCTTTGTAAATAGTTAAATGTTTAATTCTTCCTCTCTAGGCCTTCACAGAGAGGACACAGTTCCTTCAAGGCCTGGGGAGAGCACTGTCTTGGGTACAGCAACAGGAGAGGAGGGCTTTGATCGATGACCACATCGCGCTTCTCCCTGAGGACCTAGCCAAACAGGTTGCTGCTTGTCGGGGTGTCCAGAGTGGTTTACGAGCATACCAGAGAGAGCTGGCATCTCTCTGGGTACAAGGGCGAGAGCTAGAAAGAGATGCGAGTGACAAAGAGAGAGCAGAAACCCTGGCCAGACTTGAGAAGCTGCAGGCGGTGTTTGAAACCGCCCTCCAGAGGACAACCCAGCGTCTCGCAGACTTAGAGAAAGCCTTGACCTCCAGGAAGTACTTCCAGGTTGACCTGGACAAGACCTGCAACTGGTTAAGACGAGCAGATGCCATCACCTTCCCTGAAATCAATTTAAGCAACATTGAAGACAGCTCGGAGTTGCAAACACAGCTGTCTAACTTTCAGCATGTCCTCGAACAAGCTTCAGAGTACGAGAACCTTCTTCTCATCGTCCAAAGAATAGGCCAGGAGATCCTCCCTACTCTGAACGAGATCGATCATTGCTACCTAGATGAGAGGCTCAATGCGCTGCCTCAGCAGTACAACGCCATCCTAGCTCTAGCCAAAGAGAAAAAAGACAGAGTCCAACAGATAATCTTAGAGCGAAAAGAGTTCAGCACTTTCTTAAATATCACTCGTAATGCACTGGAGGAGCTTCAGGAGCAGTTTGACAATCTGGAGAGGCAGACTATCAGTATCAGAGAGGAGGAACTTGTGTTGCGTCTAATTAATGAATACAGAAAAATAAATGAAAGTTTATTCCATATTAGCCCTGCTGTGAGAGAACTTCATGGCAAAAATGAGGGTTTTCTCAGTAGGGGTCAGCAATACAGAGCTGAAGAGACACTGCAGCTGGTCAGTCTCCACAACGCACTGAAAAAGAAAAATGAACAGAAACTGAAACACTTCGATGATTGCTTGAAACTACTAGTTGAACACAACAGAGCATCCACCAAGTTGGACTCAGAGTTTAAGTCTGTGAAAGATAAGCTGGCCAGCCTTAAGTCAGACACAGAACTAGGTGCCATGGATCAAATCACAAGCCTTTATCCGCTGCTTGAACGTCTGGATTGTGTGAGCTCTCAGGCTGAAGAATGTAACCAACACACTAAAGGCCTCGGCCTGAAGTTTGATCCCGCTGCCTTTCAGGAAACTACACTGCAGCTTGAATCATTGCAGTCCTTACGCTGTGAAGTTAAATGTTGTGTTGATGAAAGTGAAACGAAGGTCAGAAAGAATGAAGATTTCACAAAAGAGACTGAGAACATGTTGGAATGGCTGAGGACTATCAAGGACAAATTGGAGGAGCCTTTGACTCTTTCAGAGGTCAGAATGGAGAGGGTAAATGAGGAAGTGCGCAAAATGAAGATGGTAGAAGAGGAAGTGAAAAGTAGATTTAGGATGGGAGATGCCTTAGGTAGCAGAGAAAAGCAAAGGTATTGTAGTAGAAAGAAACCTGTTCCTGCCCACATAGAAGAGAAACTACAGGAGCTCGCAAAGCTGGGAGCTGAAGTTCAACAAGGAATTAGCAACAAGCAGGTTTGTGTATTTATATTGTTCAGATATAACAATCATGGGGACATTTTATATACCTTCTTATTTTTCTAATTTATACACATCTGATCACTTTCTGCCTCAGCCAAGTTCATATCCTGAACTCATCAATTATGGCTTGAACCTGCTGGATATTATTTTCCATCTCCTGTTCGCCCATAATATCAATATTAATAGGCCTAGGGACGCTGAAATATTTAAAAGATTCCATGAAGTTTGAATAAGTACTTTTATGTTTTAAGTTATTATTTATGTATAACGTTTGTGGGGATTTAATGTGTTCAAATACCATATCTCAAAGATTCCATTATGTTGAATAATAAGTAAAAGTTATAATGACACAGCAAAGCCTTTTCCTATTATCAAAGTTTTACAGAGAACAAGTGTAAATACCTCTCACTCCATTCCCCACTGAAGAGAATTCTGACCTTGGACATTTTGAGAGAAAAACTGAAGTTAATTACATCACCTTCTGCCTATTCTAGCTCTCTGTGGATGAAGCTGTTTCCCTCGTCCAGAAGCATCACTTATCTCTGCAGTCCATGCAGAAATGTCTGGACTCTGCGGCAGCTTTGCTCCAGAGGGCCAGCGTGGGGGTGGATCTTGAGAATCAGACAGATTGTGTGCGCAACCTGGAAGACCTTTCAGCCCAGGAAAAGAATTTCACAGCTGGTTTAGAGGAGCTGAGGACTTTGGATCCTCTGCTCGGAAAGTTCATGGAAGCAGGAGCCATGGGTGAACTAAAAGAAAAGGTTGAGGCAATGCAGCTGAGAAACACAGAATTCAAGCAGCACCTGGATGCTTACAGAGAGGTGCTGCAGAGGTGTGTATTAGTGTTAATTGGGAGCCAAGTTATATATGTTAACACAGCTGGCATGTTCAGTCCATATGATGCATATTTTAATAATGAATCTCCTTCAATAGTAGTTTGTAATTTGTATAATGTTCTCAGTTGTGCAGCTCTGTGGACCTCCTTCCAACATGAGAAAGAGACACTGGTTGAGCAGATGAATGATGCAGAGGGCAAGATGGCCATGTTCACGACAGCTAAAGCTGTCAGCATCCAGCAGGCAGAGGAAAAGTGTCACAGATACAAGGTGGGACACTTTCTTGCACTCATAAAACAGAGATAGTGGAGAAAAAGATGATCTGATGTTTATAGAAATTGTGTAACCTACATGTAATGTGTCCCATTTGGCCGTTATATTAGATTCTAACATTTGTGCGTCTGCATATTTGTTTCTTCAGGAGAATTTTAGTTTCCACTTGTATAAGTGTTTCAGAAGACTGTATTCATGAAATGACTTGAGTGTATCTGTTGTCATCTTTTGGATGTAGTCTCTGGTGGCTCACATCGACCTGCTGGAGCTGCCTCTGAATGCTTTGAAAGAGAATGCAACAGAGTTGGAGCAGATCATCTCCGAGGCCAGCAGAGCCGTCACCAGCCACTCTGTATCGTCACTGTGGCAACGGTGGACCAGGCTCCGCAGCGTGGCCCGAGCCCAGGAGAGGGCCCTGGAGGACACTGCGAGGGAGTGGAGGAACTTCACTGACAAGGTAAGAGAAACATTGTAGAAATGTACCCAATAGTTTGAAGCTTCATTCATAACGTTGACATTCAAATTCAAAGTCAACGTTCGAATTCTGTGCAGCTTTATTTCTTTTTTGCATGTCTATTCATTGTGTGTAAACACGGTATTTCTGCCTAGTTGCAGTTAAAGATTAATTTATACTAATATTATTTGTAAAATAAGATTCCAGTGGAGGCTGCGTTGGATTCTTTCCAACTTGTGTGATCCAAACATTTCCAATAACTCCAGAGCGTTGTAAAGTCCAAAAGATGTAATCATTTCCAAAATTCACATCATGTTTTTATCTAACGAAACATTCTGCTTTAACTTTGTTTGATTTGTTGGAGTTTAGCCTTTCAAAAACAACATTTTCACTGAGGTTAAAGAACAGTTCTTTCTCCTGCCTGCCACACACAAAAGGCACGCACTGTATTTACAGGGCAGTCTAGCAGCAATCTAACTTCAATATAAGCTTTGAATGTAAAAGAATGACATTCGATACGGCGCCTAGAAAGTTTTCTGGTAATACTGTACATGGCTCCCTGTGTGAGTCTATGCTCTACATGCTCAAGTGCATACTGTGTGTGGTGAGTGTGCTTCAATGATGCACATTCACAGTGTAAAACTAACCACCAGTGCGCCCACAGTCCTCAGAAGCTGTTTATACTCACATGACACTTACTGAACAGTCGACAAACACACAAGTCTAGAAAAGTGTTCTTGCTCCCACATATTTAGGTCAATCGCAGCAACAACTGAACACCAGTTGGTGTGCTGTGATGTAACTCCAGGCTTCAGGCCAGTTGTTTCCTCCTGCCAAAACACTGTGTCATGAAGCGTTTTCCCGCCTTGTGACCTATTTCAAGTGTAAACGCTGTCAGCTCCCAAGAATTCCCACAAAGCATTGCTCACAAAAAGGAAATTAAGTCAAACTGTGAGGAACGGCGGTCACTTCCTTGTACAGTATGTAGCATATTTCCTGTTGTCCGCCGGTTTTCTATGGCCCTTTTGTTCAACTAGTCATGATGTCATTTTCTGCACTCGAATCTCCAGTCTGTGGTTTCTGCCTTTGACTATCACAGGGAATACTGAATACTGTAAATAAAGCTTTGGAAGATTATTTGTGAAATGAAGTAATTTCACAGGACGGGTCGCAGATTATTTTTTGTTTTCAGATTGTTTTGAAAGATTTTAAGGAGAGGACACTTTTCTTATCCCTTTAATCAACTTGTGGACCTTTAGATTTTTGTGTCACTGCCCTAAATGCCAAAAAGTGACTGTTCATTTTAAACTAGAATTCATAAAACCTACTGTACGTATCAAGTTGGCTCTCTCACAGAAACAAAGAGTCTGTGTACACGACATAGTAGATCTCTTTCAAAGATGTCTTTCAGTAGCATAATGATATTCAAAAGTTATATTTAAGTTCAGACACATTTTCTATATCATTGAGGTCTAAGTAATTAATGTGTTTCCTTCCTCTTTATTCATTTGCAAAGCCGATTTATTTGTTATACTTTAAATGCAACATTGTTTACATCCATGTTTACTAGCTTGTAAGCAGCTAACAGTAAATGATCAACCCTAAATCTGCTGCATCGACTGAACCTGAATCTTTGCACATGAACTTCCCTCAGATGGAGAAGGTGCGCTCCGTTTCCCAAGACCTCCACAGTCGTGTCCCAGACTGCACAGTTGAGAAGGCTGCCACCAGGGCGGCGCTGCAGAGCCTCCTGGAGTACCATGACTCCTTCAGCCTGGAGGTGGAGAGGGAGCTGTCCATCCTGGCCCTGCTGGGGCAACACACGCGCAGCCTCAGAGGAGAGGAGGAGGAGGCGATGGAGAAAAAGACAGAGAATGGACATGAAGAGACACCTTGCCTGCAAGAGATCAGAAGCATGCAGGAGCAATATGACAGGTGGGAGACGCAGTGAAAAACTGAATTAACCACATGACTTTGTATGAACTAAAAAGGTATATTATTAGCTTCTCAGCAGTACATTTTATGAGACAATGCTTTAAACACATATGATTAGCTTTTGAAAACAATATGTAGGAAGCAATACAAGCTGTTTTATTTGTACTTTATTTTTCAAGTAACGTATCAAGAAAATATAATAAATATCCCATTTAGATTTTAACATTTCTGTATGATTTTTTTTTTATTACCGCTCTGTCTGGTCTAGCCTCGTGTTGCGGGTACGAGCCAGTAGGGCTCAGGTACAGCAGGAGTTGAGGGAGAGAGAGGAGGTTGAGAAGGAGCTGGGCTTGGTCAAAGGCTGGATCCAAGACACTCGTGGCTTATTGCTGAGTCCCACTGCAGACCTGGATTCACTGCTGCAGGAGCTAGAGGTAGGTACCTGCACATACAGAACTTCTCTGGCATGTTTTGACATAAATATAGTATCATGTCATGACAGAAAATAGTAATGTATGTATCTTTTGTCAAAAAAGATATTGAATCTCAGGAACGTGGTTAGTTACAAAGAATGTAATACCTTTATTTTGAATATCATATTGTTAAGTTTGGTGGTTTTATGCAAAACAAAGATGTTAAATATTTGTGTTGTAATATTTTGATTATAGTAAAACATTTATATACACAAATGTAGAGAAAGTTACACCAAGTTTTGTGGCATTAAAAATCACTTGAAAATAATTCAAACTGAAAAAGAGGATTGCGTTAAGATTAAGAATTTTGATAAAACCCTCTTAGTTCAAGTTATTTTTATTTACTTTATTTTTTTAATCTTATGCTGCTTGGAATTATTGTTAGATGTGTTTAACAATGATAATGCCTCTTATTTGAAGATGTTTAATAAAGGTTTTTAAAAAAAATGTTATACTGTAACAGAAGAAACTGTGATTAGCAGTCCGTCATGTGATGTTGTTTGTGGTGTAGACTGCACATGGTGAGGTCATCAGCAGGCGTCAGAGTGTGGAGCGCATGACAGAGCTGCAGCAGTCCAAGTACCAGGACCTCCAGGCCGGTCTGCCCTCTGAGCTCAGCATGCAGCTGGCTGAGGTGGCTCTGGCCCTGGGCTCCGCTGAAGACCAGGTGACCTCTCTTGGCTACATTTAAACATTTCATTAAATGTTGTCGTTTCATTAACTAATTAGGGCTGTCAAATGGGTGTTTAGTAGGTCTATTGTGTTCAGAACACCATTGCGTGTATTAATTTTTTTACAGAACAAAAGCGTATGACTGTATGTGTCGGTGTAAAGCTGGCACTCACTAGTATGAGTGTTACTGTGTGACTGCCCTGCTGCAGAGTGTGTCCAGAGAGCGCATGCGATGATATCCATGACCGTTTAGCATTGTTAAATTTGACAATTTGTGCATTTCTGCCATCTGCTTTAGGTCCAGGCGAGAGAAAGGGAGGTGCAGCAGACCAGAGATGTTAAAGAGGACTTCAGCTTCAGACTCCAGGACATCGAGGCAAAGCTGAAGACCATCGCTCTGAAACTGGAAGACAAGGGTGCCAACCTGGAGGAGGCCAAAGAAGAGACCAAAGTAATCAACCTGACAGATTGACTAATTAACAAGCAATTAACCCCTGTTAAATCGGCTATTCATTTTGCAGATGTTGAGGTTAATGAGTGTGTGAGAGTTGTTATGGCATGAACTGAATTCTGCCTTCAACAGTGACCCACTTCTGACAGGAGTGTCCCATATGGGAGTCTGAGCCCCTTCCCTCCTGTTCTCCTTCTTGTCACCCCCAACTTTATTTCTTCGCTCACTCCTCTGCCTATCTGTAGACCCACAAGGTCTGGACTGTGTGTAGTTAAAGGAATAGTTTGTCTACTACTATTCTGGCTTCCAGCACCTCTGAAGCTGACTAGTTAATCACTGCTCTCTTGTAAAATCACGACATGTCATCTTTACACTTAGTTTTTCTGTATAAACTAAACAAACAAGATATAGTGTGTTGAATTAGGGAGCTTTAGAAGTGCTGGTAGGCAGAATGTGTTACCTTCAGACAAAGCCTGTCTCAAGGGCTGTTCCTCCTGTTTGCAGTCTTAATGCTAAGTGCACCTGCTGCTGGCTGTTTATTCATATTTATCGGACAAACATGAGTGATATCAATTGTCTTATCTAACTCTTGGCGAGAAAGCGAATAAGCATATATCCTAGAATGTGAATTTTGTCTTTAAAAATTAAAATGTTTTAGTTCAAACAGACAAAGATAGCCACCTGGGATGTAAGGTTTACTTTTTTGTCTTTTAACACACACTTAAACTCCCCTTTTTCTTTGACCTTGCTCCACTTCACTTCTGATCTTTTCTCCTCCAACATTTCCCCTCACATTCTTCCTCTCCTGTCTTCTCTTACAGGCTCTTTGTGAAGAGTGTGAATGCTGTGGTCGCTCTCTGGCAGAGTTAGGAGTAGCTGTGCTGGAGTTTGGGGAGCAGAACCCTCTGCTGTGTAAGCAGCTGGGCGATGCTGTGGCCAAACTGACGGAGGTGCAGCGCCACACCACGCAGCAGGTCCAGGACAGAGCCAACAGACTGAAGAAGGTGAAATGTTCAGTTCAGCATGTCATGTAGACCTCCCTAAAGACAAAGAAAAGATCCCAGTATTGGAAAAAAGAGATGACTGGTTGCTCTGTATACTTAAAGATGTGTCGGGTGCTCATGGAAAACAGGGAGAAAGTGGATCAACAGGAAGGCAATCCAGGCGCTCTAAAATATAAGAACAAGCTACAACAAGGAAGGAAATAATAAAAATGTATTGTAGTGGCTAAATCGTAAAAAACAAAACATGTTTTGACCACTGTAGGTCTTCGTCAAGGCTAATAACAAGACCTGCAATGGTCGAAACATGTTTTTCTCTAAGGCTCTTTAATATTTCCTACCTCTTTATTACTTGTTCTTATATTTTGGAGTGCGTAGATTGCCTTTAAGTTCCCAATATTGCTTGCATGAACAAACAACAAATATTTCTGTCTTTTATATAATTATCTGAATTTCGTCGCCAATATGAAGTGATTCTGTTTGAGAATGCATGGTATGTCATGTATTTCTTCTGCGTTAATTCTTCTGTCCTGGTCCTTCACGTGTGAGCAGGCAGAGAGACAGGTGGAGGAATATCGGGGTATGAAGGCGTTCATTTTGGGCTGGACAGAAAAGGCAGAAGCTCTGGTCACCGGTAGTATCATCTGGGGCTCTGCGTGCCAGCTGCAGGAGCAAATTCGAGCACACCAGGTGAGTCTTCCTCACACAGCAGGGAGTGGGTCTGAACACTGCTGCAAAAGAAATTCTAGTTCTAATGAAGTTTATATTTATTTTTCCACAAATATAATATAATATTTCCTGCATTACCTTATTAAATCTGAAGACACCAGACAAATTAACAGCTAATTATATTCTCACACTTGTTGGATTTCCAGTGACATGTTATGCACTGTACAGTGTGTTGGCCGGCCTTAATTAGTATAATTGCACAACACAAAAGGCTCCTCTCTTTGACTTGTAATTTATGTTCCCATGGTGACAGGCGTTGCTGCGGGAGTGTCGAGGTCTCCATGGTGACTTGGAGGCCATGGGGGAGAGGGAGGGGCAGCTGGGGGAGGTGTTGCAGACGGAGGGGTGGATCCAGCAGGTGAAACACCTCAGCAGACGCACAGAGGAGCTGCAGCAAACTGCCAAGACTCGCCTCCAGAGTCTGCAGGATGCAGCAAAGGT
>CALSCE010010644.1:8370938-8395938 GCA_943593645.1 Bovichtus variegatus
CTGCTAATACAATTGTCTGTTTGGAAATGTGTTTACAATTGCGCCTGTGATTTTTTTCTGGGTCCAGAATGTAGACATAGCGCAACCATTTGTTGCAAATTACAAACGAAGAGTTTTGCTTTAAAAAGATATGTACGTTTTTATTTATAGCAACACTTTTGCCGACTGGTTTCATTTCAATATCTTTTACTACATAAAGCTGCAACGATTAGTTGACTAATCGATTACTTGATTAACAGAAAAATAATCGCTATTACTATTACTTTTGATAATCCATTAATTGTTAAGATTTGGATATTTCCTGCTTTTCTTTGTTTGATATCATATTGAAAATAATATCTTTGGGTTTTGGACTGACAAAACAAGACTATTACAGACATAACCTTTTACCTTTTCACTCTTTTCTGACATTTTATAGACCAAACGATTAATGGAAATATTCTGCAGATTAACGATAATGAAATGAATCGTCAGTTGCAACCCTTTTACTGCAAGCAGATCAACAACAGCAATAATAGTTTTTGAAAATCCATTTTTAACCTCCTGTGTATAGAAGCTGCAGTATACGATGCATACAGTATGAGCTGTTCCTACTCCCCTATGTTCTTTCCTCTGATTTATTTTTTCTGTTCATGTCTCTCCTCAGGACATGTTGCGTTTGGAGGCAGAGGTGAAGATCCTCCATGCTGCTGTAGACCAGATCCAGATCACACTTGCATCCCCAGACCTTAACAGGCTCAGCCTCAGAGAGCAGCTCACACAGAGACAGGTAAACACACACACATTTAAAATGCTTTGTTTATGATCCGAATTCAAACTTAGAGAGAATACTGCACAAACAGTATACAGTTGCAATATGACACCCAACAGTCTGCATCTGTCATCATGCAGACTAACTTAAAGGTATCTATTCTCAACATTGTATTGCTTTATCAGCCACCCAGCAAACGTTCTCTCTAACAACCCTTCATTCCTTCATAAGCGTCTGTTGGTGGAAATGGAGGGCTTCAAGCAGCAGGTGGCAGCAGTACAGCAGTGTCAGAGCGCCCTCCGGCTACCAGAGGAGGTAGTGGCCAGCCTGCCTATCTGCCGCACAGCTCAGACTCTGCAGCAAGAGGCCAGCCAACTGCAGCACACCACCATCCAGCAGTGCAACATCCTGCAGGTAGAGGGCATTATTACTAATGTTACAGAAGGATTTGTGGAACATTTTTTTCCCACCCCCTTATGATACCAAATGATCTGTCAAGATACAAACTGTAGAACCAAAAGTATCCATGCCTCAAAGCAGGTGTAGTTGGTCATTTGTTCCCCTGTCTAAGTCCAGAAGTTCTACATCTACATTGACTGCTCTGAATTCTGCTGCAGTGTCCCAACAGGACGTCTCAGGAATGTTTTTGTTGAGCCCCCATCAGACCAGTATTATCCTCCAATCCTTTGGTTCTGGGCTGATTTTGTTTTAAAGCTCATTGTAGTGGAGATAAGTCTTTAGAGGAGGAAGCAAGTGACCTTCCATGACTATATGGAGGACACCTAAAGCATTTTAGCCAATTTATATGCATGTTAACACACTCAGTGAAAGATACTGTGACACAGTACATTGTGACATAGATAGTAGAAAAAATGACTCCCCTCACATGACATCTGTAGGTGACTCACCTTTGACCTCCCTTAAGGGGGAGGCAAGAGAACGTTATCATTTGTCTTCAGCGATCAATAATATATATTACATTTCATAATTGTTTTACAAAAGAAGCAGCTTCAGCATTACCTTGTTATGTTTCCCCTTTCCCAGGAGGCTGTGGTGCAGTATGAGCAGTATGAACAAGAAGTGAAGAACCTCCAGAGATTAATAGAAGAGGCTCACCGCATCATTCAGGACCGGCCCGTCTCCACCAATAACATACAGGAACTTCAGGCTCAAATACACCACCATGAGGTCAGAGAAGACACATTTCTTTTATATATCATTCCAAAACTATGGCCATTCATTTACTGCTGTAACAGCCTTCTGATGAGGCTTTTTCAATAAGATTTCTCACATTTAGCCATGAATAGTGTTAATATATTTGGGATTTATTAATGAAGTTGGGCGATAAGGTCTGGTTCATATTCAGCGTTGCAGTTCAAAAAAATATCATTGTATGCTGAAGATTTCCTTTAATGGAAGCCAAGACGCCTAGACTGCAACCATAGTGCACAATATGGCCAAAAGTACACTTTTGGCCATATTGTGCACTTTAAGTCTTTATGCAGGTAATGAACAGCATGACAAAAATAACAGGCAAAAAAACAGCAAATCTACAGGAAGTAAAAAGCTTTTGGAGATTGACTGTAGATGAGCATCACATCAAAAATCTTCAAATAATCTAAACAACCAGGATTTCAGAATGACGGTGTTTTTCTTTTAGAGATTCTACAACATCCTTGCCTTACAGGGCCCTTTATTTGACATTTAAAGACGATAATATGCTGGGGTCTAAAAATGGCTTTTTGAATGAGGCCAACATCAACATCAAAGAGGTTGAGTCATTACGTATTTCCTGTACTAACACTGTAAAACATTCTGAAAAGAGATGTTGAGGCAACAGGAAATATAACTTATATCATAGAGAAGTTGTGGGCAACCCTTACGTGTTAGTAATTTAGCCACGCCATGTAACTGAAGGCATCAAAATCATCAGTTCAACATCACTATTCTGCAATTTAAATAATTATTTGCTGTCCTTGCTCTTTGTGGATTTATTTTCCTAATGCCTTGATTTGAAATGCAAACAAAGGGCAATGAATTGATGTATCTATAAAGCCATCAGATCCTCTAGAATAAATGCTTCTGATTAAATATCCTTTTAACATTGTGTCATCAGAGCAGTGCCTCCACATACAGCACTTCTAGGAGGATGTTGTGTTGTGCCTCCTCACTCACTCACATTCCTCCTTTATGTGATTGTACATATAGATATAATCTGAAAAGATAAGATTCCTGTTTGATGCAGTGTAGATGGATTTTACCTGTGTTAGTTAAGGCCTGTACTTTGCTGAGTAAGTGTATTTGATCTCCAATGCGGAGAGGGAGATCGAGGAGGGGGCGGGGTGGCAGACTGGCAGACTGAGAGAGCCAAAGACCTGCAGAGAAACAGATCAAAACTCTCCAGAGGCAACACATTTTTTTATTACATTTGAACTTTCCCTTTGATTTGTATCTACTTACAATACCTGACAGGGAATACATGAACATTGTGGATACGTTCTTATTCCTGCAATCCCTCCGGTGCTGCAGAGGGACTTGGCTTGACAGTGTGTTTATGTCTGAGTTTGATCTCTAAGCTGAGCAGATAGCTGCAACTCCACTGGCCCAATTAGTCACATGACCTGATTATCAGTGCATTGGCCATCTGCGGGACAGAGGGAGTGGAAGGAGGAGGAGGAGGAGGAGCTGGAGCTGGACCCGGCCTGCCGGCTCATACCATAGCTGTAATTTGACACCATCTTTGTCATTCTTCCTCCATAAAACACTCCCTCTCTTCTTACGACTCTCTTTTGTTGAGAGGAATCTGTCCCGAGGATTGGTGGAGGAGGGGAGCGGCAGGCAGTGAGATCACTTCCTGTTTTTCCTTGCCATTTGTGTATGTGTACGAGAGGGAGGGTCGGAGGGATTTTGAACTATTTCTGCGAGAGTCTCTCTCTCAACCAAACATCCTGTCTGTTGGCTTTGCCGCTGCTCTGAGTCACCCGCCTCTGTGCTGCTCTGATTGGCTCAGAGATACAGAAGAGAGAGAGAGAGTGAGGCAGTGCTATTCTCTTTCTATGCTTACACACTGTAAAGCCAAAGAGAGAGACCGGGAGAGAAGAGAATGCGTCCACTCAACTTACTCTTCTCACACCAGCACCACATTCAACGCTGAACCAACTCAACGCACCCCCCCCTCCCTCCTTTTTTCAGGATCCTATTTAACCAGGAACTATTGATCTTCCATTGTGGACTGAGCCACACTCTCTTGACCCTGGGGGTGGTGGTGTTTTCTGTTTGGGGGGGGATGTTTTGACAGGAGCTCGCCCAGAAGATCCGTGGCTACCAGGAGCAGATCGCCTCGCTCCACTCCAAGTGTAAGATGCTGACAGTGAAAGCCAAACATGCCACCATGCTGCTGACGGTCAACGAGGTGGACGGCCTTTCGGACGGCATGGACGAGCTGAGTGATGAGGAGCTGCCCAGTTCTGTGGCAACCACCAACATCTCCGCCAACAAGCAGCTTCCAGCACACCCCTCTGTCGTCATGGTGAGTGGCAAAGACTCACACATGTACATACTTTATGGCTGTATGTCTTGTGTGTGTGTGTGTGTTTGCATGTGTAGCTTTCCTTCCTTCTCCCTTTCTGTACAGACCACTGCTCCTCAACAGGGAGCCTTTTGGAGTTTCTAGAGGGCGTTTACAGTTAATTTCACAATAATGTAATTAGATTAAAGTTACCCCAAATAAGTGGGTGTCTGCAGATGACAGTTATGATTACAGGTTTAACTTTATTTCCCCAGCAACAGTGTGCGAATTTATATCTGTGCAATTATACATTGTACAAATAAACTCATGTGCATCTATAAAAAAAAACTCTAGGCTGCTATAGGCCTTTTTTCACTATATTATTATTCTGTTCCTCTTCTTCTCTTTCTTTCTGTGTTTTGTACTGCACAGAAATATAACCCAAGCTTCTTTCCTCATCTTCTCTACACCTCAAGTGTTACTATTCTGGCTGTCTCCTCTCGTGTATTACTGCACTGATTTTGTGCTGTGTCACTTCACTTTGCTTCGTATTAGCCTGATTCTGTCAGCCTGCTACTACAGTATGTCATCCTCGACTTGTTCGTACATTTTTCTTATGTGTGTCCGCACATAAGAAATCGCATCACTGCCTTCGCTTCCTCTGTGTCTTTCGTTCGGATTCAGATTTCTTCGCCTGCTTGCTCCGTTACTGCTCTTTGTGGTGTGTTTAGTCTCAGCAGGACAGGAAACAGGATATTACTGCGTGTCTGTGTTTGTGTGTGAGCAGAGCATTATACGGCGTATGATGGGCATAAATGGGTTGCTAGGACTGCTGATATTCTTGATTTGTTGTTGTTTAACATATTTAGTACTGTGCCATTGTTACCACAGTGTTGGGACAGTACTTCTCAGGTTCTAACTAATCTCACTATGTAAAATTACGGAGTTTACCACACATGCCAGTAGGCTGATGCTCTAAATTGCTTTGCATTGCATCATAAAGCCCGGGAAAAAGTCCTCCGAATATCACAAGGTCCCGAGTCATTCGGCCAAGTTCTGCATTAACTGCCAAAAAGCAGCCCAGTCGGGCTTGGCTCACATTTCTGCTCTGCCTCGCTACTGAAGCATGCAGGCGCATAGACAACTGGGCTACTTCTATCTCAGCTGCTGCTGCTGCTGTATTCATTAGTCCAGTCTTGGTTAGCTATGCAATGCTTTAGCTATGCTTTGAACCTTGATCTTCCTCTATATTTCTTCTTCTTTCTGCAATTTCTTTCACTTTGAACATACCTCTTATGTCATTTTTAATTGTGCTCATGTGTCAGAATGTATGAGTGGTTGTTTTCTAGTTATAAGAGAAAAAATATATTCTGCTAAAACATAGCCTAAATATATCTAACAAAACATTAACACTTAAAAGTCTGTGATAAGGATGTCTGGGTGCTACTGACAAGACAAGTGTGTCTGTAATGGAAAGGAAATGACTGTGGTTCTGAAACTGCAACTCTACAGTATGTATGAGTATGTCTGTGGTGAGAGCAGTGTCAGTGTGTGTACTTACTGAATGTGTGATTTTCAACTTCCTGGTAATGCCCATTCCTTTCCCCTGATGTATCCTGTAAAAATCTGAGTGGCTCATTCATCGCCAGTGGAATCCAGTGTTTGTCCATGGGCTAGCACAGATCAATGCTACAGTAAATTACGTCTCTTAAATGCTGTGCTATAGCAAAAGCGTTGCAGTGCTTGATGTCAATAGCAGTAATGTGATCTAACTGGTCTCTTAGTGTTATTTGATTACTCACTGTCTAATTAATCAGCAATGTGCTTACTGCAGTCTGCCTAACCTGCACTCCCCCATTAATTTTTATGCTCTCTCTTCTTCTCTCTCTTCATTTTCCTCTCTCTCTCTCTCCTCACTCCTTTGATCTGGGCGTTTTCTGTTTGGTCCCCCTCCTGTTTCCTCCTCCTGCTTCTTTTGATGTGTGTGTTTGATGTGCGGTGTGTATGTGTGGTCAGATGACAGCCGGCCGCTGCCACACACTACTCTCTCCTGTGACGGAGGAGTCAGGGGAGGAGGGCACCAACAGCGAGGTCTCCTCTCCCCCTGCCTGCCGCTCCCCCTCCCCAGGGGCTAACGCTGACGCTCCTCTTAACCAGGTACTGCAAACCCCACCCTGGTTACCTCTAGAGCCCTCCAGCATTACCTGACCTGCCCAACCTCCATACAACCAGCGTCCGATTTACATTTATCACCTTAAATTCTCAGTCTAATCATAAACCACCAACTTTAACCTGTGCAGCAAAAAAATCTGCATCTTATTGACTCTGAGTCACAAACCAAATATTTAGTCTTAACATCTTCGGTTTGAAACGACTGAAAACAATTTGTCACTGGGGTGAGATTATTTTTACTGTTTTCCAATGCAGATGAACATGTCTTAAAGATGTTTTTGTACCCAATGACATTGCTGGATGCAAATGTTAGTGCTGCTTTTGTTACGCAATTTCAAGATGTTGAAGTAAATGCAGCAAGTCATCTTGCATTGGAATTATGATAATTATAATATGTTAGGGTTTGTTTTGTTTCAATTAATATAAGATTTTAAGACTGAATATTAAATATGTGACTCGATGACTTGTTAAAATGGACATGCTAACTGTGCACACCATCCCATCCCATCGCCACCACCTGATTCCTGCCACCGAACAATGACCTCCCCCATCATCACCACTATCAACACAATGGATGTTTGAAACAGATGGATTGTTGCTGTGCTGCCCCTGCTTTCCCTCTTTATCAGCATTATGTTTGCAGATTTACTTTGCTCAAGAACATTTGTTTGCCACTTGCTTTTTTGCTGAGATGAGAATGAGAAGGTGTCATTTTCTAAACTTAGCTAAGTTGCCATATAGTTGTCTTATATGTGTAATCTATGTTTTGGAATAATGCAGCAGTGAAACCAAAACACTTTGTTGTTCTGTGATACAGCAAAGGTCACAGTTGTTTTGTTTTTTTTAAGCTAATATTGTGAAATGTAAATACATTATGTTTGTCTTGTGATGTGTCATGTGAGCATAACTGTTGCAAGAATACTTAAATCAATAAGGCATTTGTAAAGGGACTGAAGGAAAGTAACATGGGAGAGAGTTAAACTTATCTGATAGGACCTCAGCCAGATGCTGCCGCAGTGAAAAGATCCCACAAAGAACAAAATAAATGTAACTCACAGATCATAGACTGAATTTTGCTCTGATTTAGAAGAGCTGCCATAACCATTAACCCATGGCATGATGAGTTTAGTTGCTATTTCAGTTTAAACTCCAAGGGAAACATATGCCCCTCTTTCAATAAGAAACTAAAACAGGTTGAAGACATTTTTATTTGAACTATCTATATTAGTTTACATCTTAAAGTGGACAATGTGTTACCAAGTAGCACATACAGTATGTTCAGTATTGTATGTACAGCAGATTTGGGAATATTTCCTCCAAATGGGGCGATTCAAGTTTCACATTTGAGGACATAGGGACATATCAGAACCAGCACATCCTCTTCTACCACATATTATACATCGCTCTCACACACTAGTGAGACCTACACTCACTGTGTTGTTGTGCCACAGGGTCGAGGCGCCTTAAGCCGAGCGCCTCTCCAGGAGCTGTACGACCCATCTATGGAGAGCAGCGCTGCTAACCTGGATGACCTGCAGAGATCCTGGGAAACACTCAAGAACGTGGTACGTCACATCATCAGCTACAATGAACTAAATTAATTCACATATAAAAACACCGCTGTTAAGTTGCCATATGCCACAGCTTGAAAATGCGCTTCAACATATCTGATGGTATGACGGGGCCAGTAAAAAACAGCTGTCAAGATGGATTTTGATTTAAAAAAAATCCTCATGGCTTACTTTGAACTCGGCACAATTCACAGGGATAAAGCTTTTGGATTTGGGACAATATTGGACGGTTATGACAGTTATCACAAAGCAAAGCACAGAGCAGATTATCTTTAACAAGTGTACACTGGGGCCACAATTTAGACTGAAACTTGAACTGATATTAAAGTGGAAACGGACAACTTTTGCATTGTGTGCACAGTGGACTTTTTCCCCAACTCTTTCTCTCCAGTTGCCATCTCGATTTTGACAACATTAATTTCTTTCTTTTTCTTTCCACCCCTCTCCTCCAACACAGATCAGTGAGAAGCAGAAGAGTCTGTACGAGGCTCTGGAGCGGCAGCAGCATTATCAGGAGTCCCTTCAGTCCATTTCCACTAAGATGGAGTCCATCGAGGGGGCGCTCAATGAGGGCCTAGAGCCTAACAAGAGTCCCGAGAGCCAGATGGCTGCACACCAGGTGAGAGCGAGGGGGGACAGAGAGATCTGGAGATATTGGGGTTGTGTGTGATAGAGAAAGAGAGAGAAGCGGTGGAGTGCAGTATAGATAACATTGAAAGTAGTAGTACTTATTGAAAGGCAGACAGAAAGCATCTCTCGGGGGAAACACAAAGCTGTCAAAAGACGAGGCTGCTCCATGAAAACAGAGAATGATTGAGGGGTTTAATATTGCACTAGCTTGTGCAATGGTTGCACAGACTGCATAGCACTCTTCTCCGTTGCTATGCCAACTTCACAGTGACGGCTGATACAGCTCCTTTTTATAACACTACTGTCAGACAATTTGGACAAACCCTCTTTTACTACTGTCTCTCGCCATGTTCTTTTCCGTCTCTTCCTTTCCTACTCATTTTTCTTCTTCAAATCTTTCTTTTTTCTGACTTTTTTTCTCTTTATTTCACCTCTCACACTTTTTTGATGTCTGTCTGTCCAGGCCCTGATGGATGAGATCCTGATGCTGCAGGATGAGATTGGTGAGTTACAGACGTGCTTCTCTGAGGAGCTGGCAGACAGCGACAGCGATGGGGAGCCTGGTGACCAACTGGCTCTCCAGTCTACTCTCACTGTGCTAGGAGAGAGGATGGCCACCATTCGAATGAAGGCTTCTGGGAAACGACAGCTGCTGGAGGTGGGCGCTCTAAGATGATATTCATCTATATCTCTCAAATTTGCATACATTCATTCTTGTTTACACTGAATTGTACTATAGTGTCAGACTTGTCTCACCTGTGGAATCTAACATGTGCGTTACGTTGACCCCGACAGGAGAAACTAAGTGAACAGCTGGAAGAGCAGCGACAGGAACAGGCGCTGCAGCGTTACCACAGCGAGGCCGAGGAGCTCGACCATTGGTTGCTCAGCACTCGTGCCACTCTAAGCTCTGCCCTTCAGACCCAAAACGAGGATTTGGATATGGAGGAGCAGCTCATCGACTGTCAGGTAAAAACTACATTTCTGCTCTCATCAAATGCTGGACTGACTGGTTGACTGAGCACTGAGAAGTTTTGACCTTGATTTATTAAGATTCCAAAGAGTGACAATGCCCATGGTAGATGGTGTGATGTGTCCTGATATGATTTAAGTTTCCCTCAACTGGCACAGTCAAGGACATTCACTGCCTGTTTTATCATAAGGGAGCTATCAATGGATTAATTCCCTCTGCATTATATTAATGTTACTATTTTAGTCATGCATAAACGGTTCAGCTCATCCTCAAAAACTAGAAGAAATCTACAGAACCTACACTGAATATGGAACTGTTTCAAAACAGAGCAACATTTTCCAATAAAGTTCAGGACTTTTTTTTTTCCTCAAGATCTTTTTTTTTTTTTTTTTTACATTTTTGAGAGACAGGAAATGGAGGGAGAGAGAGGGGTATAACCAAGTCCCCAGGAACAGCGACATGCTTTGATGCCAAATTGACATAGTGGCTTAACCGAGGAATTAAAACTTCCGGGTCTGTCATGTGATGGCATTAGGCCAAAAAAATACTTTTCATATAGACTTACATTGGTGAAGATATGTCTGTATTAAAGACACAATTCTCTATGAGCCCCATGGATGCGGAAGATCCAGGTAATTTTATACCCGGAAGTTAAACTTTCTTGGCTTAATGTGCCACTGAGCAACTTTCATAGGAATGAGCGAGGTCCTGCTTTCAATGCTCTTTTTATACATCCTTGTGTATGACATGCAACAAAGGTCCCAAGGCTGGAATTGAATAGATGTTGCAATTATGTGGCATGCGCTATAACCACTCGGCTACAAAGGCACTCAAGGATTATTTAAGGAATAAGACATTGTAATTAGGATCAGGGTCTGACCCTTTGATGACCCTCCTAACTTGTCCTCAAACATTCCTCCACCAGCCCAAATGTGGTTCCCCCACTCACCCTGTTTCTATAGTAACGTCACCTTTATCTGTGGGGAAATAAGCATCCATGGCTAAATGGTGGCAGTGGTCATTGAGGCATAACCACGTGTCCTTATAAAGACTTTTCAGTGACAGTGTTATACTTGTGCAGTTTAATCAGAAAGGCTTTCTAAATCGGTGCCTCTGTTTTACAATGTCGTGCCTAATTTACCTTTCCTGACTTTTTTTTATCACTGACAAAGGCTCTTTTGTCAGCTCTTTTAAGTGGATGTACCATGACTGATGTTGTACTGAAGTAGTCATTTTAAAGTAGTTAGTTAATGTCCTAAACGGCATGAAAAACAAATGTGCTGTTTTGGCAGCTTTTTTGTATCATATAACTTGAACTCTTCAGTACCAAAACTGATGTAAATACATGTTTAAACATTCAACCTATGATGATGATGATGATGATGATGATGATGATAATAATAATAATACATTTTATTTATCAAGTGCTTTTAAAAGGTACTCAAAGACGCTTGATGATTAATGATGCACCTTAATTGGCTTCTCAGCAGTAATAATGTTTGTTAAATAATGTTTGTTACCCAGGCAAAGGAAATCAGTGTTTTAAGTTTGTGTGTTTGTAGCAGCTGGGAGACAGTAAGCTGATTATAGCTCACATATGGCCCCTGTGGAGCTCAGGTCTAAAGGTCCAGCCCCATGTGGATCCTCAACTCCAGGGGGTTAAAACTGTCTGCAAGAGTAGAATATTACAGTATTGATCCAATGGAAAGGGCAAGATGTTAGAAAGCATATGAGGTTAGAGAGTTGTGGCAAGAGAAAGGGAAGAAATTTAATTAGAGAAACTCCGGCAAGAAGGGAGCAGTAAAAATCAAGGAATGAAAAGAGTTTGATGTATAAAGTCTCCGTGTAGATAATGGTTGAAATGATTTGTCTTTTTAAATACTCAGATGAATCAGGTTTCAGCATTACAATAGTTGCATTTGTGTGGATGATGTAACTTTGGCTCAATTAAACATTTACACACTTCAAGAAAATCCTCAGACTGTAAGCAGCTCAGAAACCACTTAAGCGTAGCCTCTCATGGGTCAGTGCTTAATCAAATACTTTGCTGAGTCTAAACTTTCTGCCAAACATTGTCTTGCCCTATATAACGAACTCCACCTTGTCTTGTAGCTGTGTCAGTCAAAGTAAAATATTCAAAGTTTTGCAAGTGCTTGGGCCAAAAGAGATGAATTTGAGTTAGAATACCATAAAGAGGCTTTTTTTTTGTTGTTGTGGGAAAGTGTAGAGAGAACAGAGGTTCTCCACCTTCCCAGTGAATCACCCAGTGACAGTTCTGGAAAGAAGGAAAAGAGTTATATGGCCGCTCTCTCTATTGTCAGGAAAAAATCTTTCTGGAGAATTACCTCCCCATCTCTGTCAAGGGCCCCTGGAACCTCTTGTGAAGGAGGAGGATTAAGGTTGGATCCCCCCTTCTTCCATACAATTGTACCACTTTTCACACTCAGTCTGGACGTGGAAAGGGAGGGTCTCTTTTCATGTTGTTTTTCTTGCTAGGAAATGTAAGAGGGGAGTGAGTGGAATATGTTGAGAAGGATTTGAAGGGAAATACAGTAAGCTTTAAAAGGGGTATGAGAATTGATGAATAAAAAGTGGATCTTAAGAAATGTGAGGCAACGAGAGGCAGAAACAATGAGCACGTCACTGAAGCATGCTGCATGTATGCAGTGCATCTTTACATCTTGGTGCAGAGATAATATATATTGTAAGGCTCTCTGGAATATAGAGGCACACCAGAGGTTTGGCATGTAGAACCTTTAGCATAGTTAATAATAACTGCTGTTTTGTGATGTAGGCATAAGTAACTACACAAGGAAGATTTTAATTGTGGTCTTCCACATGAGTGACTCTTTTGGCAGGTTACTGTTAAACAGTCAGGATTATGAGATGGTCGCTTAAGATTTTAGGTTGCAGTTTGTTTATTATCAAGTGGTGTAACTCTCTCCTTTCCAGAATATGCTTTTCGAGATTGAGCAGAAGGTGTCGTATCTGTCCGAGCTGTCCGTCCACAGCCAGAGCTTGCTGTTGGAGGGTCGGGCCGAGACGAAGGGAGAGGCGGAGCAACTCACTTTCAAACTGCACTCCCTCAAAGACAGCCTGATGGAGCTGCAGCAGATGCTGCAGGACAAACAAGTTGGCATACAGGTGAGATCAGAGCTCGTGTGCAGTCTGTCGTCCTCTACTTTTCCACGTCTTCAGTTCCCTTCCCCTCCAGGTTCCCACACTTTTTTCCAGGATGGAACAGTATTTTTGCCTCCTCCATACCTCTGTGTCATTTCTTTTGTGCTGTGCTGCATTATGTGACACTGTGTAACAGTATCAATGGTAGTATTGTGCTAAAGGTCATGTCATGCTCCTTCATAAAAGTCCAGTTTTCTACTATGGAACAACAAGAGCCTGTGTGTCACACAATGGGACTCAAACAACAGACAAAGGGATGCTACCTCATCACATGCTAACACTAAATGTACAGCAGCAGGTGTGTTTCTGATGACACAACATTTTGGCTTTGTCCCCTTTGTTAAAAAACAACAACATTTTCTTTTTAAATCTCCCAATTTAAACTGAAAAATATTTTCCTTAAACAAAGGTCCCTTGTTACTGGCCTCCCTTAATGTTCTCTTTTAGTATATAATGATATTCATTTATTCACAAAGTCACTCTATAACACAAAGGAGTTGCCACAGCCCATTTGTCTGAGTCTATTTGGCTGGCAGCTTTTATTTTAAATATAGGACTCAATGACATTCATTTTAAAATATGGATTCATTCTAGAAGAGTTGACATCTCAGCTGGACTACAGTTAACTGAAACAGACACCATGAAAAAGATGTCACTTAAGTCTATGTTCTGTATGTACAGTATATGTACCAAACTCAGTGGGAACACATGTTATCACACCTTCCTCAGAAAGAAAATCATTTTCCCTGTCCTCTTCTCTCCAGTTAAACTTTTTGAGCATTAAATTTAGTCTTTCTTTCTCCCTCCCAGGGTTCATTGCAGGAGCAGGAGGACAGCGAGCCAGACTCCTCTCTGTCCCAGAGTCCTAATGTCCAGGATTGGCTTTCCCAGGCCAGATCCACACGCACACAGCAGCATCACGACAACCTCCTTCGACAGAGAGTAAGACGAAGCTGAACTTTTGCATAATTTTCATATTTAACATGCCTGAGTCAGTTTTTAAAAAGTAATTGAATCCATTTCAGTAAGGAAGTAGATCTTTTCGACAAACTTGATACAACTCCGACACTAAATGCTGTGTGTTGACCTCGTAGGAGCTGCAGGAACAAGTCGCTGAACAGAGGAAGCTGCTGCAGTCTGTAGCCAGTGTTGGAGAGGAGTTACTCTGCCAACAGACCACACACAACGGGGACAGGTACTTCCTTCTCTTTCTATTCTTGTCCCACTTACTTTGTTATTCCTTCCACAGAATGAACAAACATTTCCCTGTCACAATTTATTCAGTAACGAGGAGCTTCTGTGATTTGGTGTGATTTTATTACTTTTTTACGTGTTTATTATTATTTTTTGCATCTTATATATTATGTATAAAATCAATAAACATGGTTACAAAAAAAAAAAAACACTCCAGGGACCAGATATAATTCCCTTATGACAACACACTCCTCTCCATCCTACAGTGAGATGTCCATCCCAGGAGGAGTGTTGTTGGAGTCTGAGACTGTGTCTCCTTTGGACCAGATGAGACAGCGATGGGAAAAC
The DNA here is from genome assembly GCA_943593645.1 of Bovichtus variegatus. Lineage (NCBI taxonomy): Eukaryota > Metazoa > Chordata > Actinopteri > Perciformes > Bovichtidae > Bovichtus > Bovichtus variegatus. The sequence goes on from CALSCE010010644.1 coordinate 8,385,266, forward strand.
CTGAATAAAGATCAGAGCACAAAGCTGCAGCTCTCCCTCAACTCCCTGGAGCAGGACCAGCTGAGTCCGGTACACATGCCTTACATCATGGAGTGTGATGTGTTTTAATAAATGTTGTTTTGTGTGTAATTTGATCTTTGTTGTGATTTGTCTTGAACTTATTTCTCAAGGCTGATAGCATTCTGTTGGTACTTTTTCTTCCTCATGTAATTTCACACGTTCACTGCCAGTCTGACCTTCTTTTGTCTAATTGTTCTCAGGTTCTCCACCGATCCCGTCTGTCTAGCCCCAGCGTGGTGTTTAGAGGCATGTTTGCCAGCCAGGAAACTCGCTCTCCCAGAGCTTTGTTCGAGGCCTGCAGTCAGACTCTGGAAAGAATCGCCCATGAGGTGAAGCACAGATTTTCTTTCTCATTTTAATCTCTCATTACTTATTGTTTTCCAATGGGAATGGTTTATATGCCCTTTAATAAGGAACAAAAACATTGTTACTGACAGCTTTTACTGTACTGAGTAAATATTCTTGGTTCTTCTTCACAGACGATCTCATCTCTAGAAGAAACAACAGTCCAGCAGGATCTGTATGCTGCAGTTTCAGCAGCCTCCTCCTGGTTAGATGCTGCTGAGAATCAGCTGCTCTCTGGTCCTGTGCTGCTGTCTGAAGATACAGAGACACAACTTACAAGTCTCGAGGTATTAAAGACATTTGTATTATAGTAACACTGCTAACAGATGTTATAGACACAGTAGGTTGACATAAACTGAAGGGATGTCCGCGATTAGTTGACGTCGCTACTCTCACTAGTATGTACAAGAAATACTAGTTGGTTAAACTTATTATTACAATAATACCTATTATTATTATTATTATTATTATTATTATTATTATATAAATTAACCCATTTAAATTACACATTCACATAATTTGCAATGAAATGTCATGTCTTCCTATCCAGATGTTGCTTTATTAAAAAAAAAAAGCATCCGTTAGCTACTGATTAACGATGCTGGATTTTGAAAAAAGAAGCAAGGGAATAACAAAAAAAACACATTAATAGCGAGCTGGAGAATGGGACAGAGATGACATCTCGTAAAACCAGCGTGGTTTGACAATATTTTTAAATGCTAGAAATCACGTATGCAATGTCTCTTAAAAAATATACGCAATATTTTTACAGACAATGTTGAACCTTTAAATTTAAATTGTGCTAAATTTGGACTGTTTTCTGTGTGTTTTCTTTCTAAACGTCAGGGAAATTAGTTGTCAGGAACATCCCTAATAAACAGACAACACAATTAAAACTCTACTGGATGGAATATATATGTTACTGACCTCAACTCTTCTGTTCAGGGTCTGAATAAACAACTTAAGTCGATGACCGGGGAGGTAAACCAGTGCAGAGACCTTCTGGGTGGAGGAGCAGGCCGGCTGTGTGGAGCGGAGGAGCAAGCCCTGATGGAGGACACACTGGAGGGCCTGCAGGAGAGGATGGGGCTGCTGGACGCCACCCTGGACCAACACTGTGACTCCATGAGGGACAGGCTGCAGGACCACTCAAACTTCCAGGTACAATCGTAAGACTGTTGAACCACCAGTCTGATTTTTGAGTATGAAGAATCTTTTTAGTGATCAGAACAATAGGCCTCATTCACCAATATCTCTTTTCCTGAATTCCTTCTAAATGTGTTGTCCTTCCCAGAATGAACTGAGGATGCTGTTTACAGCTCTGAGTGAAAGTAAACACCAGCTGCTACAGAAGATGGCTGTAACTGTGGACAGACCTGCGTCCAAACAGATAGAGGTATGATACCGACCAAGGATAGACAGATGCAGTGAATTGGCAGTAGCTTCTGGGAACACATTTCCATTAAATGTGTTGCATCTTTTGTAGACATTATCAGAGGTGGAGGACAGTCTGAGAGAGTTTGAGCAGAGAGTGACTGAGCTGAAGACGAGAGCAGAGGGACTGCAGTCTGACCAAATCTCCAAGCAGGAATTTCTCAAACTACAGGTAATATCAAATTCCCTGTGGAGCTTATTTCTGTTTCTCTAATGGTCCTAACCTCCCAGCACTATAATACTTAATGACTGACATGTGGATGGTTTGGTGTAGGATGCATATGAGGAGCTGGTGCTGATGGTGGGCTCCAGACGTAGCAGCCTGAACCACGGCTTGTCTCTCAAGGCCCAGTATGAAGCTGCACTTCACGACCTCACAGACCTGGTGGACACCGCCCAGGACAAGATGGCTGCCGATCAGAAGATGACAGTGGCTTCTGTCATAGAGGTCCAGATGTTACTGGACAAACACAAAGTAAGTAGGATAGTAAAATAGGCTAGTGTTTCACTGAAATGCAATGTTATTTTTGTTCATTTAGAATGTCTTTGTTCTCTAACATTACTATGTTTTCCTTAAACACAGGAGTTTTTCCAGGGTCTGGAGGGCCATATGATCCTCACCCAGACGTTCTACAGTAAAGTGTCTGCTCTAGTGGCGCAGAGGGAAAGCCAGGCGCTGGAGGAGACCATGGCCTTAGCCCACAGTGTGCTCAAACAGGCCCACAGGAGGGGTGTGGAGCTAGAGGGCATACTGGAGGTGGGGATGAGTGATTAAAAGAATGATTATTAGAAACCGTACAGTTCAGTTGAATGGAACAACATGCTGAATAAAATAACTCAGCCACTGACTACTTTCTCCTCTCTTTGCCAGTCATGGAGCAGGCTTGTGGAAGACTACCAGGCTCTGTGTAGACAGCTGGAGGCTGTGGAGTGTAGCATCCCCACTGTAGGCCTGGTAGAGGAGACAGAGGAAAGACTTGTTGAAAGGATCGCTCTCTTCCAGGTAAGAAACTTTATACAGATGCACAAATAAATGCCTTCATGCAGTATCATGATGAATTCTTCCGTTCCTTGAAAGTTGTAGTCATGGCATGCTTTTTACCAGTTATAATGGAGAGTAGCAGCGCACACAGCTCCAAATAGTATTTGTTTCTTTAATTCATCAGTTATCTACATTCATTTATTGAAAAGTTCCCTCCTTTCCGCACACACAAGATGGGTAACTGATGTACATCATTCTATGAAGCTAGAGATAGTCAAGCATACAATGTGGCTCCACCTCAAAATTTGTATGGGTGTGGCAGTCCTTCCAGAGAAATATTGAGACCTTGCACCTTCTCTCTCTACCTGCTCAGCCTAGACCTGTATGACTAAAATGACCCATATATATATATATATATATATATATACTAAATGTTTTTTCTCTTTGGGCTTTATGACTCTGAAATGACTTGCTGATATTCTTATATTTTCCTTTGTTGCATATATTGTTATGATGTGTTTTTTGAGCTACCTCCATCTTTGTATCATAGCTCACTGCCCCATATTATGTCATGTTTACAAAAATTCAAATAACTAGATCACAAACAAAGATTCATCAGATTGCATCTGTCCTCTAGCGTCTGAAGGCCAGCCTGACGGAGCATCAGCCCCAGCTGTACCAGTTCCTGGAGGAGGGCAAAAGACTTCTCCTGTCTGTTGGCTGCTCGGACTTGGAGAATCAGCTGACGCAGCTGGGAGAACACTGGCTCTCCTCCACCACCAAGGTCAACAAGGAGCTGCATCGCCTCGATTCCACGCTAAAACACTGGAGCAGGTCAGCGTCTAACAATAGTCTGAGTTTGTTTCGTTGGCCACTCTGCCAAGAATCAAATCAAAAATCAATTATGTAGCTATGTGAGTCAGCAATCCTCTTTGCGATACCTCAAGGCTGAATACAGAAATAAATATCCCTTTAATCTTTCAAAAGCTGTCAGAACTAAAATATGATTTTGTCCTGTGCATTAATATCAGGTACCAGAGTGAGTCGGCAGAGTTGAGCCACTGGTTGCGGTCAGCTCTGGACCAGCTGGAGTTCTGGACGACCCAGTCAGTTACAGTTCCTCAGGAGCTAGAGACCGTCAGAGACCACCTCTATGCCTTTCTGGTTAGTTTGCTTATCACATGAGCAGCAAAAATGTACCACACACCTATTAATAACATCTATGTTATTAATGAACGCATGGGTAGATTCCAACTTATCTCTCTGTCATTTTTGTTTCTGATAGGAGTTTTCCAAAGAGGTGGATGCTAAGTCGTGTTTGCGCTCATCTGTGCTGAGTACAGGCAACCAGCTTCTGCGATTGAAGAGAGTCGATACAGCTGGTCTCAGGACGGTGCTGGGCCAAATCGACACTCAGTGGGCTGAGCTGTTGACTCGTATTCCTGTAGTACAAGAGAAGCTACACCAGGTCTGAGAACAGCAGCTGTTACACTTTAATGTTTGTCTATTGTCCCACAGTTATTCTTCTCAAGAGGTTTTGTCCTAGCTGATAATACTGTATTTTTTGGCTAACATTGTCACCCCTCTGCTCCCGTCCCTTAGTTGCAGATGGAGAAGCTGGCGTCCCGGCACGCCATCACAGAGCTGATGAGCTGGATCTCTCTCATGGAGAACATCATACAGGAGGACAAGGACAAAATCATGGGAGCTGTAGGCTCAGAGGTGGTCCAGGACTTCTTGCAAAAGTATAAGGTAGAACATTTTTTTTCCTGTTAACACCCAAATTGTTCAGTAGTTGTACCATTCTGGCCAAGCTGCAAAAGAACTTGACATGTTATTCAACAAAAAGGGTATTAGCAGCCTTCAGCTCTCTGCCATCCGTCCTTTCTTTTCTCTTATTCCCTCTTCCTCATCACGTCTCATTTGTATTTCAGGGTTTCCGCATAGATCTGACCTGTAAGCAGTTGACTGTGGACTTTGTAAACCAGTCCGTGCTGCAGATCAGCAGCCAGGATGTGGAGGGAAAGCGCAGTGACAAAACAGACTTTGCTGAGAAGCTGGGCGCTATGAACAGACGGTGGCAGATTCTACAAGGGCTCATCGCCGAAAAGGTAATATTTCAGTCACAGTGTTGTCAAGAATTAGACCTGACGGTTTTCTTCTTATATTTTTAGTTTTCTGATTCTGAGTTCTTAAGTTTTTCTGTATTCTGTTTGCATTTTAGATTCAGCTTTTGGAAGGACTTTTAGAAGGTTGGTTGGAGCATGAAAATGGAGTCCAGGCCTTGAAAACCTGGCTCACTCTACAGGAGGAGAAGCTGAAGAAGAGACATAGGATAGAGGATGTAGCATCGGTGCAGAATGCGCTTAAAGACTGTCAGGTACACATACAAACAGCACTGCTATGCATGACACACAGAGTTCAAGTTTTTCTGTAGTAATTAGTTACTAATTAGTAATATAATTGCAGTATAATTTCTAAAAATGTTTTTTATTTATTTGTTGCAGGAGTTGGAGGAATTGGTAAAGGAAAAAGAGAAGGATCTAGAGAAAGCAGAGGAACGAGGAAATGCTCTCATGCAGGATAAGAGAGGAGCAGCCTGCTCTGTTGTCAAGGAGACCCTGAAAGGACTGAACCAATCCTGGGCTCATTTGGACCACATGGTGAGCTTCTTGGATCCCTTACACTCATTGCGTAACATTTCCCATTATGCTTTAAGACACTTACACGTTTTGTCTCCCATCCTTCCTATCAGATAAGTCAGATGAAGGTGAGCCTACGGTCAGTGCTGGAGCAGTGGACGCTGTACCGGCGAGCCTCAGAGGAGATTAATGGTTACCTGATGGAGGGGAGGTACTCTGTGTCCAGGCTGCGCCTCCTTAATGGGTCTCTAGAGGCAGTAGAGCAGCAGGTGGAGAGTCTGGAGGTGAGGAATGCAGATGTGTGCGGAGTGGCACACCTTTGAAAAACGTTGTAGCTGTTGATTTTACATGAAGTCATGCTTCAGATATTTGTCACTGTGAATAAGAACATCTACAGTGTTCAAAAGACAATTGTCAGTGAGGTCTTCTTGAGATAATACATTTACCGTGTTAAGCAAATTTAACAGACATTAAAAATGAAATGAACTTTTGGTGGGTGGGTGTGTTCTTAAGAACCTGCAGGAGGAGATGGATAAACAGGAGAGCAGCCTGAGGAAGTTTGGCTCTGTGACACACCAGCTACTGAAAGAGTGCCACCCATCTGTGGCTGAAACACTCAACACGGCCCTCCGGGACGTCAACATTGGGTATGGGCAACAAAAACCTGTCCCAAAGTGACTTCAAATCAAATTGCAGCAACTTCTGAGCTGAGGTCAATTTGTAGCAATATGTTTATCCTCCTTCGTTATAGGTGGAACAGTCTACTGGAGCAGATCTCGGAGCAGCTGAGGAGCAGTAAAGCCCTGCTGGGGTTGTGGCAGCGCTACAGGTCATTGTGCGGCCAGTGTGTGACTGCAGTTCAGAAACAGGAAGAACGTGCTGATCGTCTGCTCAAGAGCGCCACCGACAGGGAGATCACAGAGGAGGAGAGCAGCGCCTGGATAATGGACTGCGATGTGAGTAGAGATGGGACAGTGGAACACAGCAGTAAGGAATATTGCTGTGTTACATATCCTAAGTATGATGTAAAATTGAGTATGTAGTGCATTCCAGCTGCATAGTATGAAGATTTTATGTACATAAAAAATGCCCTGATGAATACTACATTAGCATGATTTCAGCATGAGGCGTGAGCTTATTGGACATACTCAATTGCCCCACAATGCATTGCGGCTCTTCAAACTCTTCCGGTTCTCACATATATAATGTACTGTAGAAAACAAATTTAACACATAAAATATTGAATCATTTAAATGTATTTGCCTTGAAATAATACGAGAAAATATATCATTGAGTATATTGAATATATCCTTAAAATATATCATTGAGTGGAAGAGGTGATGTTGATTTACATTTGTGATGAACAAACGCCATCGACACAGTCGCATCATGTGATGTAAGAAGACATATTGCTTGAGTTTACTTGTGTGAACAGGCTGCTGGTAATGGCATACTTAATCGTTAATTTAGTAGGCAGCATGCAGTACGTTAGTATGCAATTTTGAACACTAACACACTAGTCTATAATTATGTAAATAATATTTCAGTCAGCATTTGGAGCTTGCCCTCAGCTTCGTTTCTAAGCTTTTGTGAATAAGCTCCGAAACGGTTTGTCAGCTCAGTCTAAGGATTCACAAAGCCTCGATCCCTTCGGCAGAATACCAAATTGCACCCTGCCCTTTTGTCTGCTTGAATGTAGATTCACAGCACAATCTCACAAAAGCCCTTTTGAAAAGGAGACTGCAAAGGGAAAGACAGGTCCTGATTTACACTACAGGGGTCTCCCGGTGTCACGCTGGGCTTGTAGGGCCATGCTGGGCGATGTCTGGAGACACACTCTGTCCTAATTCTGTCAGCATACCGTTATGTTGACTAAGGATGTCTGATGCAAATTGTTGCTGGACATTAAGTGGACATTAAGTGGTTAAGAACTGTTGTTGGTGCATGGGCTGTCCTTTCTGAAGAGGTTTTTTTTACAAGAAATCTTTACACAAAACCTTCAGCAAAAAGATCACATGGCTCTCTTTGCGTTGGAACTTTTTTTTACTCGGGCAAATAGAGCTTTTTCAAAACCAACCAAACACTAAAATATGAAAATGTGCAACAGTTTCTCTTAAATTTTCGACATCAAGGGTTCTTTTACTAAATCTTCTTTGTAGTTAAATCTTTGCGAGGAGGCGCCTTCCCAGTATTTGTTTGTGGTGCGAAACCTAAGTGAATAAAGTTCCAACGTTGAATACCCAAAGGTACAACATACAACCAACATGCTAATATTTGGGTATTCAACGTTAAATCTTCTTTGTCTTTCCTTTGCATTGAAACTGCAGTCCTGTCGTCCCTGTGCCATTAGTGTACATGTAACTAACGTCACTTTCTCTAACTTCTCTAAACATCCAGTGTTTCTGTTCCTCACTTGCCTCCCTCTGATGACATTACTGTTGCAGGCGTGCCTCGGTGACCAGGCCTCAGTACAGCAGTCCATCCAGCAGCTGCAGGCTTTAGGGGAGCAGCTGAAGAGCCAAGTTGACACCGCGTCCTCTGCAGCCCTACAGTCCGACCATCTGTCGCTAACACATCGCCTAGCAACACTGGAGCACGCCCTTCACAGGCAGCAGGAAGTACTACAGGTAGGATAGCAGGGATTGGTGGGCATGGGCAGAATGACAAGCACATCACTGTTTCATATACTCAACCTACCGTATATATATATGGGAATATGGTAAGCTGTCACTTCTGTATTCTCACTGTGTCTGTCTGACTGTTTTCAGTCTGGATCTCAGGCCTGTGAGGGCTTCAGAGAGCAGTTGGACGCACTCATCGTTAAGGCTGAAGAGGCTGAGGAGGTGCTGACGGAGTCTGACCCGGTCGGCTCACCAGAGCTCACTGTGGTCCAGACACGTATGGAGAAACTCAAGGTATATAAATATTGTTGTCTTGGTTATTTGTGAATTATTTGTGTTTGAACATCTCGAGCATTTTCACCAAAAAGTCTGCCTAAATTGATCATATAATATACATCAGTCCGACCAAATGCTTTAGAGTCAATTAATGAATCAGATTCACTGTCATTTGTTTGTTCCTTAGACTGTCCTACTGATAATGTTTAATAACGTGTTCCCAGGTTCACCTGTTGAAGCTGAGCAGTTTGTCTCCAGACCTAGAGCGTGTTAATGAGTTGATGTACAGACTGCCGGTCAGCGACAGAGATGTTAAACGGCTGCAGAGTCTCAACAGAGCCTGGGCCGCTCACTCCGCTCACCTCACTGAGAGGTTCAGGTACCTAAAACCTTTAAACTTCACTTGTTTAAATAAATATATGAAAAAGCATTTATTTTATTTTTTTGTTCTTGAAACATTAAATAAATCATTTCAACTTTCATCATTAGTGTAACAAAAGGGGGTGAACTTTCTTTTTACAAGCGTGGGAGCTTATGAAATTCAATGTGTGGACTACTTATATTTTTCTCACTGAAAAATGCTTTAACTTTACAATAAGCCACAAAAACATCAGGTATAAATTGTGGTGAGTTACTAAACATCTTTTTTTTTCTTTCAGAAAGTAGTAGGTCAAAATGTTCTTGGAGTCGTTACTAATTAATTAAGAAGTCGCTAAAAAGACTAAACAAGATACATAGGCATTAGAGGAGCTACATGTATAATGTTTTATAACTAAATTATTAAATATTATTAAACTATGGACAAACTATTAATGACGTTAGTAGTGACAACATGTAAAAGTATAAAGTAAAATCTTCTTCTATGTTAATGTTGTTCATGTTCCTAACGACTTCCCTCTGTCCCTCTCCAGTAAACTGCAGGCAGTGTTGCTGCAGCAGCAGAGTTTCCTCCAGAAGTGTGAGGCGTGGATGGACTTCCTGTCTCAGACTGAACAAAAGCTGGCTGCTGAGATCTCAGGAAACTACCAGAGTCTGCTGGAGCAGCAGAGAGACCATGAGGTCAGCGACCCATTAAAAGTACATGTGCACCAATTGCTGTCTTTGTATGTACAGTGTTGTCATTAATATATATGTATGTGTACTTACAGTTGTTCCAGGCAGAGATGTTTAGCAGGCAACAGATTCTCTACTCCATCATCAATGATGGCCATCAGATGTTGGACCAGGGACACATGGATGACAGGTAAACACACGCACAGACACACAATCCTACATGTAAAAAAAAAGTCCTATCTCATGAAAAAATGTTATCCAGTTATGAGGAGAAAACATGCTTTTCTCCCTCTTGTCCCCCTAAAAGAGACGACTTCAGTGTGAAGCTGGCCTTGCTAAGCCATCAGTGGCAGGGTGTAGTGAGGCGGGCCCAGCAGCGAAGGGGCATTATTGATAGTCTGGTCCGCCAGTGGCAAAACTACCGGGAGATGGCAGAGAAGCTGCTGCAATGGCTTCAAGAAGTAACTCGTGATCCGGATGTACATCAGCCAGGAGAACCAGTCCCTCTGCAGCAGGCCAGAAACCTGTTGGATCAGATACAGGTACGATACAACACTATGGAGGAGCTTTTTAACGGTCATCACATCTCATCACATTATTCAAATTTCCAATCTTCTCTGACATTAGTTTATCTAAAATGTGTATGCTTTATTATCTCTGTCACAATTCTAATTGAAAATTAATTTCAAGTGTAGAGCAGGTGCATGAGTTTGGTAATAGGTCCAGTCACTGACACTCCAACTGTACCCGGAAGTAATTAATTTCTCATCATGCTTGTTTAAAAAGTTTTCATAATTGATGAGGTCACTGGAAGAAGGCTTTGAGCTAATTTCAATATTGCAGAGCTTTTTCTTTTTATATTTCAAATCCATTATCCTTCAAATCTTTACAAACATGTATCCTATTTAAAAACTACTCCCTCTACTTCTTGTCCCTCTTCAGACCTCATATTTAATTAAACACAACATTGTCCTAAGCAGATCTAAACCCCTCACCCCTTCTCCAACCTTAGACTCCCATAGTTAACCTGTACCCCCTCTGCCCACTGTCCCTGTCTCTGCTCCTCCAGCTGAGGGAGCGAGTGCTGCAGAGGCAGCAGGGAGGCTACATCCTGACGGTGGAGGCCGGCCGGAGCCTGCTGCTGTCAGCGGACGCCCGGGCCGAGTCCACCCTGCAGACAGAGCTGATGGACATTCAGGAGAGGTGGAGGCACGCCCACCACCGCCTGGACCAGCAGAGGAGAGAGCTGCACGGCATGCT
>CALSCE010010644.1:8398438-8483287 GCA_943593645.1 Bovichtus variegatus
CGCTTCCTTTTGTGCATGTTGCCTAATGGAGACATTCTCCAGGTCCACAAATGATTACGCCGCAGCAAAACCGTCACAGTGACGGAGGAGAAGGAGATGCGAGGTTTGATGCGTCTGTTACCTTGTCTTGCCTTTTAACCTTGACTGTAGCTGTTTTATTTGTATATTTTAATGTTACATGTTACTGTAATATTAATGCTTTATTCAGAAAATGTAATTCATTGATGTCTCTTTTGCGACATGTCTGGCTGTATTATTCATTATCATTGTACTGTTTTGCTTTTCCTCATCACTTTTTTTGAGGGTTCAGCAGCTGCAGTTAAGCTTCAGTAGTTCTGCCCTGTGTTTTTCTTGCTCTATTTGACTGTGGCTGCTGGTTATGGGTGAAGAAAAATCAGTCTTAACAGGCTAGTCTGAGTGAATCTTTGCGTTCAAGGCAATGGGTCACCTCTGTGGGTTGTAAATCATTAGTTGTCATGTTTGTGTGGATGCAGGAGTTGGAGAGCAGTGTGGAGGGCTGGACCAATGACCTCACTTCCTTGTTCCTGCTGAGGGACTCCTTGGAGGGCGTGGTTAGTGCAGATGACATCACAGTCCTACACGAACGCCTCCAGCTGCTACAGCGTCAGTGGGGGGAGGTCAGCCACCAGGTACATTCATACATGACCAGGATTTTCTTTTTTGGGGGAATTTTTAAAAGGCTGATGTTATTTTATAGCCTCGATAATTACTCAAAGTGCTTTCCCTTTGTAATCTCAGACTATTTTGTGTTCCCTCACTTGGTGGATTTAACTTGTAGCAGCAGTGCTAACAGCAGCAGTGCTACATTTGACAGATTGAGCTGCAGCTGTGGCTTAATTTCCACTTCTCAGAGCCAACAGTGTTATTGTGAGCTGTGTTTTACTGTGAAGCAGTGTTTGGTTCATTTAGAGCTTCAATCAGACCCCTAAATATTTTTTTAATTTATCTTCCACCAAATCTGTTCTTTCCCTTAATCTTTCCCAATATAAATCACCAAATTGTTGCAAGTATTTTGATTCTAATTCTCATCACCCCCTTCCACTTCTCCCATATTCCTCCGTCCTCCCCTTTGTCCCCACAGCTTTCCCTGCGCAGGCAGCAGGTGAGTGAGAAGTTGAACGAGTGGGCAGTGTTCAATGAGAAGAACAAGGAGCTGTGTGAATGGCTCACACAGATGGAGAGTAAGGTCTCTCAGAATGGAGACATCAGCATTGAAGAGATGATCGAAAAGCTGCGCAAGGTGATTTCAAACACACAGACGCACAAAAAAAGATGTAGCTGAAAAGCACATATGTAGAAATGAACAATGAACAAACACAAATAAGAAGTTTGAATCTTAACTAGTTAAGCGTTATAGTAATACTTTTTAACTTAATGGAACAGTCGGTCGAAACAGTGAAGATTGCGTAAAACATTTTACAAAATAGTATCAATTGAATGCAGATTCATCATAATAAGTATTTACTGCGCAGTGCATTGCCCTGGAAATTACGCTACACTCTGTGTTAACTAACTAATGTGGTGTCATCTGCAGCTTTAAGGCACTGTTGCATGGACATACACTGTACGCCACACTTACACCTCCCTGTGTTAACCTGCTTGGTGTCTCTCCCAGGACTACCAGGAGGAGATCAGTGTGGCTCAGGAGAACAAGCAGCAGCTGCGGGTTATGGGTGAGCGCCTGGCCAGGGCCAGCCAAGACAGCAAGGCGGCCGAGATCCAACACAAACTCAGCAAAGTCAGCGAGCGCTGGCAACACCTGCTGGACCTCATCGCAGCCAGGTAGGTGTACAAGACTCTAGAGCAGGTGGAGAGTGATGTTTGGTATGAGTGGGTTCTGTGAAGGTGGAGAGAAGACACAAAAATACTTATTTTAGAAATAAAGTAAATTAGCATTTATCATCTATTTTCTCCTAAAGTGCTTCAGAAATATGGTTCAAACTATTTAAGGTCATGAAAAGAGTCTATAATAACACAGATCATAGATACCATTTAGAAAGTGTACCTGACAAACTACAGACAAGTTTACCTACAAACCATCTAGTTTGCATCATTTATCAGACCACAAAATAAAGCCAGAGTCCTCACACTATCAATATTTGGATGAAAAGAGAAGGGTAACTTTGTCACAATGCTTACTCTTCACCCTACACGTCTCCCACTGCATCACTCCTCCTAGTGGAGAAGGGTTTTTATTAGTGAAGGCATGTTTGGCCTCGGTTTGTTACCATGGTATCCATCATGACACTCCAGCACACGTGATGGGGAATTCATTTCCCACAATGCTGCTGAGGCATTTCCTGACTTCCTTGCTGTTGTCAGTGGGGCTTCCACTTAGTGGAGCTGCAAATCAAGCAGAGAGGTCACATTCCTCATCCCAACTCGACTCTGCTGTTTTCTTCATTTACCTTTTTGTCACTCTGGACGCCTCCACTTACCAGAGTTGGAGTGTAGAGTAGTTGGCAACATAATATATATACATTTTTTGTATTTTTGTGTGGATTTAATATGGAAAATAATGGAAAACATAAACTTTTCTTTCTGTATGTTGTGAATTGAAAGTGACCTGACCCAAACTTTGACTCTAACTACCCCAGCTGCCCCCCCCCCCCTCCCGGCAGTCTTCCGGCTGTTGCCCTCTGAGGCTGTAGTGGATGAAGGAAGAAAGGGGAGGACAGAGTCTGACCTCATGCAGACAGCTGCACTTTCTTTGTCTCTTCTATCCGCCCTTTACTATAAAACAACAGGACAGACCGTTTGTAGCCGTCACAGAGTGCAGTATACTTTACAGTGTTGTCTTGTGGACTCATTTATCAGCAGTTTCTGGAGTTTTTATTTTCTAAAGGAAACAAGGATCTTTTATTATTCTTCTGTAGACATGTTTCACTGGAAAACTTTTCTTCTCGTTGTGAACTGTCCATTGAGGTTTACTCGCATGCATGGAGCCTTCGGCTTCTGTTCACAATCCCTTTTGTGTGTATTTGGTGTATGATACTCCGACACAGGCCAGCTCTGCGGCACATGCCTCTGACTGTAAGTCCCTTTTTAGAAACAGCAGCACTTGTCACTCTCAGGCTATCTCACACACACACACACACACACACTCACACACACTCACACATATATACACTGACGCCTGTTTGGGGTTCTCTTTTTTTAACCTTGGAGAGCAACAGTTGATAAGTCACAGTTGTGCCAGCCCTCCACTACTCGCTTGCCCTCCCCTTCTGCACAGACACAGTGTAGAGAAAGTCCCATGTGGAGCACGCAGACGAAAGAGAAGATTGTTTGGATCAACATCGTTACGCTTCCTGACGTTAGCGTTGTCTCTGAGAACTCTGCACCCCCATGGTTTTGGATTTAGGAATGGACAATATGGCAAGATGCCCGAGCGAGGATCTGCCGGATTGTGACTGCGATGTCAACAGGCAGGACAAACTTGATCATTTATTTTGAAGCAGTTTTTTAAGACACAACAACAGTCTACAGTCAGCCCCATGTGCTTTATTCATGCAAAGCTCATTTTTCTCATTCACTCATCATAGATTATGTTAGGTTGGGTTTCTATTCAGCTCCTGCTATGTAGAATAATACTTTCATGGATTAATTATGTGGATTGCTACAGCATCAAGATTAGAATGGTTTAAGTATGTTTCTGCTCTACATAGAGTTTTAAGGGGCGCTATCGTCTTTCTGCAATGTTTGTTTTGTTTTAGCTTCATTGTTAAGTGGAGATCTGGTTTAACTAGAGTGTAAAAATAATTTGTTGTTTTAAAGTCTGGGTTTCCAGCATAGGGCGGAGGTTACCACACAGAACAGTACAGTGAGTTCAGACTGTTGCTGTTAGTGTGAGCATATCATCATTGTTTGATTGACATCAAAAGAACCTGACCTAGTGACGTGTGCAGCCTTATACAAGGAGTAAAAAAAACAAAAGCTTGCACATTTTTATTATTTGTTTTGTTGTATGAGGTCACGAGGTTGTTGTATATGTATTGTTTGTATTTGACCATGGTGGGGTGTGTGTGCAGTGGATTATGTGATGCAATGCAATATATTGCCCTAAAATGTAAACGGCCCAACTACTGTCTCCTACAGTATGTTGCATTGTGAGATGCCTTATAGCAGTGTTAGGAATGTTTGTTGTATGTGATGTGCAGCTCATAAAGCCACTGCTCATTAGAGCTGCAGTGATAGTAGAGTAGACGTGCTAAATGTGTCTATTGTTATCAGATTATAGTCTTTAGTTTGTTTATGTACCATTGAATGGCCGACGCCTTCATTCTAATCAATTCTGAGAGAGTTGCATTGCTTAGCAGGGTGGGGAGTTTAACATTAAGCTGGTTGACTGTTAGCTAATTTAAACTTGTTTCACATATCACTGATTGCAGTTGTAAGGGTTTTGAAATGTCAGGCTTTTGCAGACCCAAAATGGTTCCCAGTTGTTGTGTCGGGTAAAGTTAGGATTCATCACTTCCCAACAAAAATATCTGTGCAGGTCTGAAATTATACTCCTCATACTTGTGTTACTCTTTGGCTCTGTTCAGCTGAACATGGCACACACTTACTGTCTGTTTTGTGTCTGTAGATGAAAGAGTGCTTTCTTTGAGATTCAGACCTAGAAATGTTTATTTTTCTTCATTCTTACCTAAATTTCACAACCAGATCTAAAGATGTCTTCAGTATGTTTCTCTGGTGAATTATAACATCTTTCCTGTTTGCCATTATTTTTGGTAAAATATTGTTTATGTTATCTACAGCTCTATAATAATAAGAGAAAGAACAGAAATAAGCACTATTTCAGAAAATCAGTCACTTTGCTGAAAATGTTTCATTTGATATTTTTATGCATTTCAACAACTTTGAACTGATATCTCCTCTGATATACTTTTATATTAATTATGCAATCTAATTAGTGATTTACCAGTTAAATATACTTTTTTATGATTTGTTGTTGAGCAAGTTGTACACGAATGTGTCAAAGAGTTTCTCCCTTACCACACTTTCTGCCTCAGTGTTTGCAGTTGCCCCATGTGTTGACTCTGACTCCCTCTTTGAATCTGTTTCTCTTCCAGGGTGAAGAAGTTGAGGGAGACCCTTGTGGCGGTGCAGCAGTTGGATAAAAACATGAGCAGCCTCCGTTCATGGCTCTCTCACATTGAGACGGAGCTGTCCAGGCCCATCGTCTACGACACCTGTGACGACCAGGAGATTCAGAGGAAACTCAACCAGCAGCAGGCAAGTGGGAGTGCATGCAAACAGTCCTGGGCTACAAAGATGTGAAGCAGAATAGTTTATTGATGTTTTAAAGGCCTTTTAAGGAATGCAAAATTAGCCAGCACATTCTTTGTAAAAGAGAAATGATCAATATGTGGTCGTGACATCCTGTCCACACATAACACAAGACATATGCTCACTCAGATGTACAAGCACCTTCACAGACACAAACAAGAACACATTTACTTTTCTGTAAATACTACATAACACCAGAACAATATGACTCAAACTGAGTTGGTGGAACATGAGTGACACAGAATCACAGGAGGAAATCACAGCATGACTCATGCATCTCTGGCTGTTTGTTTAAAGCTAGCCTACAGTCAGCATCAGTAGCCTTCCTGCTACCCAAGACAAAGCTCTAAATGTGGACTGGATTCGCAGACTCCACTGACCTCCTTTCTCTCCAGAGCTGCAGAGTTAGCTAACACATGCAGTTACCGTACTTAAGCAGGCTGACTGTGTTCCTTCTGTACTCGATTGTTGAATTATTATATGGCATAAAAGACACAAAGCCAGGAAGGAGGGTCCGGAGACATCAAGCAACATTTAGAAATGCTAAAACTAAAAATGAAGTTATTATTCTGACTGATTTGCAGGAGCTACAGAGGGACATAGAGAAACACAGCACCGGTGTGGCATCAGTGTTAAACCTGTGTGAAGTCCTGCTCCACGACTGTGACGCCTGCTCCACAGAGACGGAGTGTGACTCCATCCAGCAGGCCACCAGAGGGCTGGACAGACGCTGGAGGAACATCTGTGCCATGTCCATGGAGAGGAGGCTCAAGTCAGTGCTGCTTGGATAAATTCAGTCTTGTATACAACAGCATGTATATGCATGCACTGGTGATAACATGTAAACATTGTTAGCCAGTGCTCTGCTCTGTGTTGTTTTCAAAAGTTACATTTAATCATACATAGTTGAGATGTTTGTATGAAATATTTGGCCAACTGTGTCCTGAATGGGACAGCAGTATGTTAGATATACAAATATATTTACAGATGCACTCGATGCCAACCAAATCCCATTGCCTACAGTATACTATAATACTGCTAAATATACTACAACTGTAATCATACAGTCACATGTTTATATTTAAGAAAATGTAGCCCTGACGTTACTAAGCATTTTTCCTGTGCAGGATTGAGGAGACGTGGAGGTTGTGGCAGAGGTTTCTGGATGATTACTCCAGGTTTGAGGATTGGCTGAAGACCTCAGAAAGAACAGCAGCTCTGCCTAACTCCTCTGGAGTTCTGTATACTGTCGCTAAAGAAGAGCTGAAAAAGTTTGAGGTGTGTCTATTTCACTTTTATTATCATAATGTTGCGTAAAAGGCAGTTGCACTGTGTTTGCACGTATACATGGCTGAATTGGTAGCAAAGAAAAATAAACGCAATGTGCGCGCGTGTTATTTTAGATGTAATCCTGTGTGCATGTGCAAGTTTTCTGACAGAGACATTTCACGACAGAGACGGTCACTGCAGGGTAGAGGAAACAGAAAAAAGAGAGAAGAGTGTCATGTTGCTCAAACTCGTCTGCACTGGTCTGCTCAGCTGCTGCAGTCTATCACTGTGCACGTGCACATTCCCTGCGAGCTGATGTCTGGCCTGCGTCATTTGGATCTGCACTGTTTGTGCCAGATTAGATTAGATTGTCCAGATTAGAATGTTCAACTGCATATTTCAGGATTTTGACCATTGAATGATTTTAATTGCATGTTATTCATTTGTTTACCGTTTTTTGAATTTGTTTTTTTTGTCTTTTTGCATTTCTATTTCTCACTGCAGAACAGAAAATATGACAGATTTTATGGTCCATCTGTACTTGTTTTGTGTTTTATGTGTGCATGCACATAAACATGTTTTAAAGATAAATATAATATTGCATGCATGTTTCTATTTCCATATGTCTTCTTCAGAGTGTTAACTTGTGTGGGTTTTTGTTGCAGGCCTTCCAGCGCCAGGTGCAGGAATGCCTGACCCAGCTGGAGCTCATCAACAAACAGTACCGTCGCCTGGCTCGGGAGAACCGCACCGACTCCTCCTGCCGACTCAGGGAAATGGTGCATGATGGGAACAGGCGATGGGATAACCTGCAGAGGAGGGTGGCCGCCATCCTACGCAGGCTCAAGGTAACTGAGATTGTTGGCTTACAAGAGTTAGCTAAGCAACAGCTGAGCTTCCTCTCCACTACTTCTAACAAACTCTTATTCTATTTTTCCTTTTGGCCACAGGTAGTGCTAATAAACTCTTTCCATATCCAATGTCCAGTAATATCCTCCTATTTCCCTCTATTCACTTCATTAAATTAATGAATTTCTTAACTTAATTAAGAAACGACGTAGTGAATTAAAAAAGATAAAGAAAAACAATAAAGCATGGTTGTTTGTATGTCTCCCTCTGTGCAGCACTTCATCACCCAGAGGGAGGAGTTTGAGACGGCACGAGACAGCATCCTGGTGTGGCTGACTGAGATGGACCTCCAGCTCACCAACATAGAGCACTTCTCCGAGTGTGACGTACAGGCCAAGATTAAACAGCTCAGGGTAAGACAGAAATATTGGTTCTTGACACAGCGTGTCATGATGCCTAACTCAACTGAGACGCAACGGCAGTTGTTTTGTGCTGATTCATGTCAGTATCAGTACAAATACTTTCTCTTATGTTGTATGTACTATCAGCAGTTTATTTTTTATTACTCTGTTCTGGAGATGATAAGATGGGGCAAAAATGTAATGATTTGGTGCACTGTTGCAGCCCAAAAGTAATAGAATACGATTTAGAAAAATCTAAAATGTGATAATACAAGAGAATTCTAAAAACTCCTTTGCTGTGATCCAGTACTGACACCATTGTTTGGTTAATTGTCAAGTCAATCAGTAGAAATTACCTAATATTTGTAGTTATATTAGTTCCTCAATTACAAACATTGTGCTTGCTTTCCTCCTGTTTGCCTTGCTGTAAATGGTAAATCCTTGATGTTTGTCAAATCTATATCTTAGTTTTTAGCCCTCACTTTGAACTGTGATGTACATTTTCTGTCATTTTAAACTTTTTATTGGGTTCTTTATTATTCATATACTTTTTTAACGACGATATCATTGTTAGATGATCTGCATTATTGTTGGATGCAGTTCTCTGAACTCTGCTGCCTGTGTCTTTCTCAGGCGTTCCAGCAGGAGATCTATCTAAACACAGGGAAGATCGAGCTGGTGTTCAGACAGGGTGAAGCTCTGATTGAGAAGAGTGAACCTCTGGATGCAGCCGTCATCGAGGAAGAGCTGGAGGAGCTGCAGAGATACTGCCAGGAGGTCTTCGGACGAGTCGACAGATACTACAAGAAACTCACACGACTGCCTGTGAGTAAAGATACACAGACGACACACATCGGGTAGCATGCAGAAAAGCTCTTAGGTCATCCAGCAATAAAGCAATATGCCCCCGGTGGAAATCCACGCTGATATTCAAATGAGTTATCAGAGAGATTCATGTCTGATGCTTTCAACGAAGCAAGGAAATCTGTTTTCCTGTTAAAGTTGTGTCCACTCTATATGTAGGGCTCTGTAAACAGTTTACTAAATTTACACTACAGCTGTCTTCCTTCACCACCGGTGACATGGTGAAAACATGTGTCCAACATAGTTTCACACTGACAGCTGATAAGGAACAGAATTCACACTTATGTTATATATGTTAACAGTAAGTGCAGCACGCGGCTCACCTCACAGGACCTCACAAACTGCACTCCCACACTTTTTAGCTACACATATTTTGAAATTCTTTAATGTTTACAGTGGCTGACCCTCCATTTCCTGTGTGTTATTTAGCATTTTCTCTAATGCTTGTATTATCCTGTCCCTCCTATCATCGTGCTTTCCTTCTTCTTCTAACATTTTCCTGTCCTCGTCTCGCAGCTGGCCGATGACGAGCTCGATGGTTCAGACAGAGAGCTGGACATGGAGGAAGGTGGAGAGCTCTCTGAGCTGCAGTGGGGCGACTCCTCTCTGCCCCGGACGTCCAGCCGTCAAGCCTCGGGTACGACAGCCCTCATCCGGGCAGACCGCTCGGGACGTGACACCCCGGCCAGCGTGGACTCCATCCCGTTAGAGTGGGACCACGACTACGACCTGAGCAGAGGTCTGGACAGCCCTGGAGGACGACATGGAGAAAGGAGCCGAGGGCAAGAGGAGGAGGATGAGTATCTGAGGACGGCTGCCACAGTGCTGTCAGGTTGGTCCAACTTTAGTAGTAGTTTGTGATGGATGATTGGCTTAATGGATGTTTGCTGATTGCTTTTGGATATAATCTTAAAATGTTTTTGTAATGTGTCTGTAATTTCCTGAATTCCTCAAGAAGTTTCCTGGAAAATAACTATATCATTTGGTGCTTATTGTAGGGAAAACAGTGACAGCTTTTTTAAATACGTTATATAAGTTTCCAATGGTAAATGAATAAGAAATATTTTGCTTTCACTGAGCAGCTCTGTCAAGGAAATTCCTTAAAACCAAACTACATTGGGTTTTTTTCCAGGAAACATCCTAGATAATTATTAGGAAATTACAGACGCATAAAATGAAGTTTTCCCAATTTTTTTCTATGAAATTAGATCAAATTGAGCAAATGTACAAATGCTGAAAAGCCGTTTGAAAAATATGAATGTGTTATTATATGGCAACAACAGTAAACAGTCAGCTAATTGCTGTTTAAAGATTAGTGTTGATCAGGCAGAAATGGTTAGAGGTTTTAATGGCGTGGAAATAATATCCCTCTCAAGTATGGAAAACTACATTAGAAAAAATATTAATCATAGAGCAATAATTACACAAACATGCATTTCCAGTATTGTAGTGTGTTTAACATTTTGCTGTGGAAGCTGTCTTGAAAACAATAATGGGGGAATCTCAACCAACAAGTTTTCAAGTGAAGTCCAGTCATTTCTTTAGATCTGTCGCCAGTTAAGTGACAGTGCACACATTTTGAAACACAAAAAACTGTAAAGAGCTCCGAGGTGAATATCCAGATCGGTGCCAAATCCTGATAAATTAGCACAGATATCACTTTCAACCATGCCCACGTTTTATAGTGTATGTTCTATGTCTCTTTTCCCAGATGTAGTTATCCCAGAGAGCCCAGAGGCCTATATAAAACTGACTGAGAACACTTTGAAATCGTCCTCTGGTATGAAACAGCAGCCCCCAGGTTCTGATAAGGAATGCCACAGCATGACATATGAGAGCATGCAACTCCAACTAAAACCCGCTTTTTTAATTTTACTTCCACACAAGGAAGCATTATTCAGGCTGCATGTCCCACCATCCCGAACAGTCTTTGCCTATTAAAAGTGTATAGATAACATCACCGCATGCTGAAGTCCACATCACTAAATGCTAATCTCAACCATTACATTTTGACTTTTAGTTGTTTGGTTAAAATGTCATTGTTAACAAATACTGACTTCCGTGTTCTTTTCTTTCCATGACTTGTCGCTTTTTTGCATTTCAGACTAATGCATGCCATCCCAGCCATCAGTCGACACCAACATCATGCTAATAATGCTAAGCTAGTGCGCCCTCCTAGTGTTCTTGACTCTGTTGTGGCCTCTGTGCAGGTGAGCCGGGCCAGCTGGAGGCCAGTCTCAGACAGCTGGATCAGGCTCTGGATGCAGGACGATACCACCTCCAGCAAAGAGAGGCCACCGCCAACAGCTCCAGCCCTGACATCGACTCCACCTACATGGGCTACGTGAGTCTCGACATATGCCGTTTTACATCACATTCTGACATGCACATGGGATCAATGTTTTATTTCAAGACATGAATATCATTGAAATCTCAGTTTAAATGCATTTATGAGGTTTTTATAGTTATTCATGGTTTCATGGTTTTTGGGGAGTGAGAACCACTACTAAAGAGATCAACCTTTTTCTACTGTCTGTTGAGTGTAAAATATTCTGCTTTTGGCTTTATCTATGAACATACAGCAAGTAACTGAAGAATTCCAAATAAGGGTCTTAATTGGAATAAATCCAAGTAGTTCTGTTTACACAATCAAGTAGGAATGTAGTTATCTTGGCTTGTGGAGTGTATATGAGCTGGACAGTTTCAAGGATAGCTATGAAAAAAGACATAACTTAACTAAATTCATCTAGAGAGGATGTGTTTAGCTTAAAAAATAAATACAAACGCTTGTAGCAGTTTGGCTTCACACAGCTGCATGTTACAGTGAGTTATTTGATAATAAGAGAATACAAAAAGGAAGATATAAAAAAATGATGGATGTTCCTTCAATTCAATATCTTAACAAGAGTTTTGACATATTGCACCCATTTTATTGTAATCATTCTTGATATTCATGTGTTCATTGTTCGACCACCGACAGGATCTCGAGAATGTTTTCCACATATTTTCTCATTTATATCTCATATCACATGTTTCTCACATCATTCTCCAGATGCGTCTGATGGGAGAGTGTCGAGGCAGTATAGATGCAGTGAAGAGAGCAGAGGGGGAGCTGACTGAAGATGAGGATGACATGCCGGGACTCACCAACCCCACCAGCACAGACACTCAGAATGCTGGTCAGTTCCGCACAAACGCACACATCGCGATAAATCCTCCTGTAAATACTCTGTGAGCCGTGTTAAATTGATCTTTTGTGTGTTTGTTCAGGTGTGATCGAGCGCTGGGAGCTGATCCAGGCTCAGTCTCTGAGTGAGAAGCACAGGCACAAGCAGAACCTGCAGCAGTGGCAGCAGCTGATCTCAGATCTGCAGACCATGAGGGCGTGGTTGGGTCAGTCTGAGGCTGAACTCAACCAGCTGCGAGGGCTCGATCTCAGCACCGACATACACACCATCCAGCAGAGAATCAAGAAGCTCAAGGTTTGTTTACGCGTTTGTTTTTGGCTGTATGTATGTCTAACAATGTTAACAGTTTGTCTGCAGTAATTTGAGCTCATTTGCATTGTTTATAATTTTCCTACTTCCCGTGCAGGGCGTTGACAATTGTGTCGTTCCACTCACCCTCACGCACACAGACAAACACACACACACACACACACGCACTCCTCAATAGCTAGTCCAGCTGTTGCTGCCTGTAAAGCAGTAGGCAAGATATCGCTATTCTATAAATACACACCCCTCCGGAGGCTAATAACGTACATCAAACTCAGTTTGATCAAGCTGCACTCATGTCTGTTGGCACCTCATGTATTCTCAGCTTCCTCTATCTGGTAGCCACCTACAGTCTGGCCCAGTTCATGGTTCAGTGTCATTATAAATAATCTCCTACATGTAGATGCCATATTGAATACTTTCCTCTTTGACTCGTCCCCTCAGGAGCTGCTGAAGGGGGTGGATGCCCACAAGTCAGAGGTCTTGTCCATCAATCTGAGCAGTGCAGACTTTCTCCAATCAGAGCCTGACTCTGAGGAGGCGTGGGAGTTGAGGGACGGGCTGAAAGAGATGAACGCACGCTGGGATCGGCTCGGTACCTCCCTGGAGGACTGGAGGGAAGAGCTACAGAGGGCGCTGATGCAGTGCCAGGTACAAAAAAACACACACATACCATGAAAGACTAAGTAGTAGTAGGAATCCCTAATTTGGTTCTCTAATTTTAGGTTGCACGTTCGTTTGTACATAGTACAACTTTCCTTGTATGCATGTCAGGCATGCTTTATCTCTATATAAAGAATTTTGCAACAAAGCAAGTTTTAGGTTGTACACAAACATTAAATATATGCCATGTCTTGAGGTATAAAGGTCTTGCATATTCTTTATTTTTCATTTATGAAACCGGAATTGGGAGACTATTTTATAGAATAAAATATACTATGACATTTATATGACTTTCTTTTGGCAAACTATACTATGACTTTTTTATAATTTATTAATGATATCTATACTATGACTTTTCAAGACTTTTTTTTTTTTATTAAAACTTTTTTTTTTGCATACTATACTGTGACTTTTTAAAGACTTTTTAAAAAAAACGTTTTTTTGGCATACCTTACGATGACTTTTTAACTTTTTTATGTCATGCTCTACTTTGACTTTGTTTTAAAGACTTTCTTTTGGCATCCTATTCTATGATTTAAAAATAACAATAATTTGGCATACAATACTTATACCTTTTTAAGACTTTTTCCCCAATTTCTTTTTGCCATACTTTACTATGACTTTTTTAACACTTTTTTTTAAAAAAAAAAAAAATTTCTATACTATTACTTTTTTATGACTTTTTTATGTTATGGAATACTATGACTTTTTTACATCAAAAGAAATTGCCATACTATGACTTTTTTTCTGATTTGTGTTGCATTGATACAGTGGTCAAAGGCGTAATCAAAAACATAGACTGTTTGTTTGTGACATCTTTCAATCACTATATAGTAAATAGTAAAGAACTTGAACAAATTTCAAAAATATATGGAAAGGGTTTTAAAATGTATTCAATTTAACTGCAGGATTCCTGAACATCCCCTGAAATATGAAAAACTAAACACATAGTTAATTTTAGTCATGCCATCTTCTACTGTCAGGAGTTCCATGAGACGAGCCACGGTCTGCTGCTGTGGCTGGAGAACATCGACCGCAGGAGGAACGAGGTGGTGCCCATCCCCCCCAAACTGGATCGTGAAACATTACGAGCTCACCACAAAACTCTGACGGTATGTTTCTCTAATACAGAGACTTTTTACAGCAGACTTTTTTTTTTTTCCATCTCCTCTGTTATGCCTTTAATTTTAATCGCCATAAGTAAGTGGATAAATTAAACTCAGTAGTTCCCAAAGTGGGGTTTAGGCACCAAAGGGGTCTTGAAAGATAAGTGGAATTCTGTTGTAATCTGGTGTGATTGTATGTTTTTTTCATATGATTCTGTTCTAAACCAGATCTGGAAACAGATATCATATTAGATTGGGTTCTTTTAGGAGAGAAATTGTGTTGAATCAGAATCTATTATTGTATGTGAATTGGTTTGTTTAGGAAACAAGTAGAGCAAAGATCAACAGCAACAGTTTAATGAAATCTCTGATAACAAATACAAATGATCTTAATAATTATTTAACATTATTATATGTTAAAAATAAATATATACAAAAACAAAGAATAAAAACATGAAAGCCAAGGAGGTCATTAAAAAAAAGTCATAGAGTATGTCATGAAAATCCTTTTATTTAAGCTTTTATTTTCCCACAGCAAATCAAGCGTGAGCTGCTGGACTCGCAGCAGAAGGTGTCGTCTCTCCAGGAGCTGTCGGCTCAGCTGCTGGTCAACACTAAACCTCAGACTCTGCTGCTGCAGTCGCAGGCCTCGGAGCAGATCCAGGCTCAGGGCAGCGAGTGTCTGGAGGCCCAGGAGAAGGTGCACGTGATCTTGAACAGACTGAGGCTGCTCCTGAGGGAGGTCAGCTCAGACCTGCAGGGGCTGGAGAGACGGCTGGAGGCCACGGACACACGGCAGGTCAGAAAACACTGAGTATAGAGTGAATGACACTTAACTTATCTTATATCACTTATGTTGGTGGAAGAAGTACTCAGAACTTACCAAAGTAAAAGTAGCAATACCACAGTGTAGAAATACTATGTTACAAGTAAAGGTCCTGCATCAAAAACTCTTGATATGCAGAATGGCCCATTTCAGAATAATACTGTATACATCAAATGATTGGATTATTTATGTTGATGCAACAAATGTATACACTGCTGGGTTGTTTAATCTATAATGATACGTCATCATTTATTAGTTGATTGTATTTACTATTATTAATCTGAATTAGTAAAGTTTTCAAATAAATGTAGTGGAGTAAAAAATACTTGAGTAAATATACTTTGTTACTTTCCACCACTGTCCCATCACCAGACGTTTGAGTTGGATCTAAACATTACAGTGACTGTTTTTGTCTTGATTGATCTCTCAGGAGGGCCTCCCGTTGCCTGTTGGTCAATCACAAACGTGTGGATCAGCTGGTGCTGAGTCAGAGGTGACTGTCCAAAGTCGCAAACGCTTGGTAATGTTTCCCCTCCGTGCTCCATGAAAGACATAACATCAGTCAACTTCTCCCTGTGGTTCCCAAGTAGACATCTCATAGATATTCCACTTTTTGTATTGTTAATATAAATGTTTTCCCTTTTTCAATTGCTCTGCTAACATGAACATGAAAGGATTTGTTGCTGCCCCCCCCCCTCCCTCTCCCTTTTTTGAGATGTTGTTGCTGCCCTCACCATGTTGATCTGCCAAAAATGTACAAGAAAACCTGGCTTTTCGTTTCACATGATGAAACTGTTGTAATAGTTCGTATCTCATTTTGGAAATCATGTACAAAAGAAATTACTTTTTTTATTTGTTTTTAAAACTATGTAACTAATAGTTAAACATATTTAATTTTGTCAGTTTCTCTGAACTTTTCAGGATTTAGTCTTGAGAAGCCAGATTTCTTGGTTCTGAAAGTCAATCACCGTCATTGATTATGTTGCTGCTCTTTGGTTGTTGACGATTCCTTCTCTAGCGATGTTATGGCTCTTTATGTTATTTGTTTTTTCTCTCATCTGAGGCTTTGTCTTTATTTGCCCTTGACTGAAACATTCTTTTCTTTCTTTTACCCCTCCCTGCTCATTACGTGGTACAGCCCCGAGGCAAAAGTAGTCAGGCCCACCCAG
Organism: Bovichtus variegatus; assembly: GCA_943593645.1. Classification (NCBI taxonomy): domain Eukaryota; kingdom Metazoa; phylum Chordata; class Actinopteri; order Perciformes; family Bovichtidae; genus Bovichtus; species Bovichtus variegatus. The sequence goes on from CALSCE010010644.1 coordinate 8,414,393, forward strand.
GACCCCCTGAGAGCGGCCCGCGCCACAGGTACCTCTCTCCTGGACTCTAGAAACACGGGAGGATGATGGAACCAAAGCTACGCCTGACTAGAAACTTGATTTTTATTCATTCAACCCAAGAGAAAATCAATGAATCAAAATCAGACATGTTTCACTCATTATAAAAGACATTATTAGATCATTTCAGCCTCTTTAATTGATTGGTTTTGAGGCTTTAACCCTGCGTTCCATGATCCTTCTTCATTCTAGAGACCATGTTACCAGCTCTTAAACGAGTGGGGAATCGCCTTCATCAGGCCGCTCCCTTTCTCCTTTAAATGTTTTATTTCACTGCTTCTCTTTGCCCTGCTGCTTTATGAATGGCATCATAAAATACTGCCTTGTCATACTTTTTGCTTCTCCTCTGAGTGACTGTAAACACTCTCCCCGCCCACTAGATGGCATTATCTGAACCCCTTCCGCTCTCGTTCCTTTAGCCCTGTTTTCTTCCTTTGTTTCCTTCCTGTTTCATTCTCTTCATAGTTGAAAGCAGGATAGGATGCAATAACTCCTGCGTTTTCTCCCCCTCTACCTTAACTCCCACTTTCTTTCCTATGTTTCCTTTCCAGACCTCTTAATCACCCACCTCTGACTCTGTCATTTCTGATTTCTATGATTTCCTTTAAATTCCAACAACAACACACAGGCCTGGTGAAGACTCAGCCTAAACTAGTCTCGCCATGCGTGTTGTAGTAGAAATAATGTCTTTGTTTCCCCCTGATAGCATCCTTTATATGAGAAGCAGGGACTCTATCACATATTATTGGGCTGTGGAAACTGAAATGAGCCACATGTATAAACGCACACACTCTGCTCACAGCAGCCGTATTTTAGCATCTAGGAGGACTAAAGGAAATTGGCAGAATGCAGTAAGAGGCTGGAGCAGTGTCAGCGTGTCTGACCCTCCTCCAGCCTCCTGGAGGATGAGACTCAGTGAGAACATGCTGTTCCTCCCCTTGAGTCTTGGCTCTAACCGTGGAAATCTCCAGGGAGGCTTTTGGCATTTCTCCTGCGTCTGTTTGGAATGAGACGTGGCATTGAACTCTCACACACTCTGCTCTAAAGCCAGAGCGCTTCCTCCAGCGAGACACACTGCTTGCTGTTTTCTAAGTGTGTTTGTGCCTGTTCTGTGTGCCTATGTGTGTGTGCAGGTCTACTTTACGCGTGTTCAACTTTGTGACTCTCTCAATTTCTCTAACTGTTGGTTTGCTGCATTTTTCTGCGCTTTCCTTCCTGTTGAGTGTTTGTTGAGTTTCTTTTGTTAGACATGAGTAAAATAGTATTTGCAAACATGTTTGTTTTAACCCACTTGAATGTCAGAATGGCCAGATTTACTACAAATTATTTTCCTTATTGATTATTCCAACAATTATTTTCTCAGTTAATTATTTGGTCTATGAATTGATAAAAAATAGTGAAAGATGCTCATCACAATTCTCTAAAATGTGATGAGCATCTTTCACTATTTTTTATGACTAATTCTCTAAATGTCCTGTTTTATGTACAGTTTAAAACTTAAATATATTTTATTTCCGATATTGTAAAATACACAATTCTCACATTTGAGAAACTGAGACTTTAGCTAAAAAAATTACTTTCATTAATTATCCAAATAGCTGCCGATTAATTTTCTGTCGATTGACAACTCAATTGTCTCATCATTTGAAGCTCTTATTCGGAAATTACACATTTTACCAATCAAAAATAACATTGAATTTGTCCTAATATGCTTCATACACTTCCTGGTACTTACATGGTCGGTAAACCACATCCCAAGTACCAAACCAAATAAAATGAAAAAGTTTCTGATTAACTAAAGTTAATCTTCGCTTGATCATCGTGCGCTTCTTCAGGCCCTTGAGTTTGGAGCTTTTTTCACTTTAGACTAACATACAAACCTTAAATTTGAACTAACTTTAAAAAAAACTATCAAGGGGTTTTGACACATGATTTGCAACTACTAGTGGACTCAGGTCCGTCCTCTGCTGTGTTTCATTTAACCATGTGTCTTCCCACAGCCGGAGCAGATCAGCCGGCGCCGCTGGCTGCGTTTCCTCCCGTTCTGACCTTCCAGACGGCGTCTCCTCGTCCTCCTCCTCCTCAAAAGGCCAGTCCTTCCTGCTGCGGGTCCTCAGGGCTGCGCTTCCCGTCCAGCTGCTCCTCCTGTTCATCATCGGCCTGGCCTGCCTGGTGCCCATGACTGAGGAGGACTACAGCTGCCACCACGCCAACAACTTTGCCCGCTCCTTCCATCCCATGCTGCGCTACACCAACGGACCTCCGCCCATATGAGAAGCAGCTGAATATCTACCTTCTGCTTTGCCAAGGACTCCACTGAATGTTTCCTCTTCACCCCGTGCCCTGAAGCAACAAAGTCTTCCCCAGCCGGGGAGCTAACATGCATTATGAAGTGACTCAGAGGCGATATGAAGACTTCTCTCACTAACATTGCACATCCACCTCAACCCTTTAAACCCACTCCAGAGTCAACGGACCTTCATCTGGAGACCCCCTCTCCCCCACGCAAAATAAGTCATCTTTTAACTTAAATGTGTATATTATTTTATAAGGTTTCTGAGGAAACCTGAGAAATCAATGAAAACAAAGCACTATTTATATACTGTATGTAAGTTGGGAGCCAAAGTCGACCATGCTTTTAGTCCATGATATCCAGTGCTGCTACTATTTATTTAGCGTTCAATCAGATCTTAGATTGTTAGTATTGATGAAGCTGAAGTACCACCTTGAGTGTGGGATCTTGTACCTTTTTAAATTGTACAGAAGACTTGCAGTTTGAGTAGATTGTTTCCAAAAGACACATTTGAAGACTACTCAACGACAGAAACAGCTCAACAGGAGTGCTTTCTGAAGAATAAATCAATGTTTTCTGCTTGAATTTGGAAATGAAGTCACCGTAAATGACGTTAAAGCAAAAAAAAATCTGAACCTATAGCACTGACATGAGCACTGTCGGAGGTACTGCACTGAAGCCGTCCAGCCAAGATGGCCGACTTCTTTCCCTAAAAGCCAAGGCTTGTATTCCTGTTTTCAATTTCAGTATTTAAGCAACTGGTGCAAATATGAAAAAAAAAAGATATGAGCTCTCAAGTGATTTGTATATTTTTGTTGAAATGCCTTTGAATATAGGCAGTTATTTTTTTATCTTTCTGTTTGAGCATGCACTTGAAAGTCCCCTGCTTTTAAGAACGCATCACCGGTAGTGTTTTAGTAGACGGCTGCGACATGAAATAGTGCGCTTTGTAATAACTGCGATAATTATTCTGCGGTGATGAGACATCGGAATCACTGCGTTGTTAAACAGAATCTGTAAAAAAAAATGATAAAATATAAAAATGGTTATTTATGTATGTACAGTTTGCTAATGCCAACTTCATGAAGAATACTCTTTGCAAATAATAAAACATGAAATATTTACTTGTGTGTTCTTGGGCTTGACTTACAAACAACAATGAACAATATTTTCCCATTGAATGCTTTTATTTTTATGCACAGTAAACAAATGAGACAGTTTAGGTTTGACTGGACTTACACTTCACAGCTCAAGTGGCCAAATCCAATTTTAATTTCTTTTCATTCACAGACATCAGATTTGACAACTTAAAACTGCACTGTAACGTCTTTGTTTAGCGTTTCCATCCTGGCAATATACATTTTAATTGCCTGCACTTTGAGTACAGCTGAAGCGATTAGTCCATCGACAGGAAAATAATCCACAAATATTTAGACAAGCAATTAGTCATTTTTTTAAGCACAAATGCCAAGTAGTACCTGGTTGCAGTTTCTCAATTGTGAATTGCGTTTAGACAGAACGCAAAACAAACTTTAAAGGCGACAGCAGAAAGACGAGATTAGAATTTGCCAGTTGAGCGACATTTTTGCATATTGGGGGGGGCCAATCCTGGGGCTTATGGATCCGTTTCATGAACGTACAGAGAGGATAAGAAAAAGGAGAGAAACTGGGGCGAAATAACAATGCTGGCACCCTAAAAACCGACATTAGAAAAAAAAAGCGCTAATGGTCAATGTTGCTCTGAAATGTGTGCCTGCCGTTTTTGTCTAAACAAACCCTGAGGATTTTCTGCATTTCTTTATAGTTTGTGATAGTAAATTGAAGATATTTGGGATTTAGATTGTTGGTCGAACAGAAAAACGTATTTGAATATGTCACTTTGGATACTAGGGACATTTTTCACTATTTTCTTTATAATGACCTTATAAGAATATTTTATAATGACACTAATAGTGTATAGCAGCTAATAAAGAACACCTGATCATGTCTAATTTGTCTTTTTTTGGAGGTGTGTAAATCCAGCTAAGCACTGAATTAGTGGATGAGCAATAACCACTTGTAGCTTTGACATGTTAGAAATATTAAACACCTCGAGACAAAGAATCTATGCATTAAATCAGCGTGGAGCTACAGACAGAGAGAGAGAGACAGACAGAGACACACACACAGACAGAAAGAGAGACAGACACACACACAGAGACAGACAGAGACACACACAGACACAGACACACACACAGACACAGAGACAGACAGAGACACACACAGACACAGACACACACACACAGAGACAGACAGAGACACACACAGACACACACACACAGAGACAGACAGAGACAGACAGAGAGACACAGACACACAGACACACACACACACAGAGACAGACAGAGACACACACACACACACACAGAGACAGACAGAGACAGACAGAGACACACAGACACACAGACACACAGACACACACACACACAGACAGACAGACAGAGACACACACACACACACAGACAGACAGACCGACAGAGAGACACACACACACACACACACAGACAGACAGACAGACAGAGACACACACACACACACACACAGACAGACAGACCGACAGAGACACACACACACACACACAGACAGACAGACAGACAGACCAAACAACAAACCAACTTTTCACATAAAGCTGTGGATATGGGGGAAGTTTCCCAACAGTAAAGCTTGGCTTCCTTCATTATGTGATCAGTGTTCTGAGATTTTTAGCTATTTAAAATTCAACATATCCTTAGCCACTGTTAATTGAAATAATTTTCTTTTCTAAATATATCAAAGTTCAAAATTGTGTGTTTGCAGAAATCACAATACCTGATGTTTAGTCTTTAACAATGTTGGAATTTAAACAAAATAAATTACACATTCATTTGAACCAGTTTTATTATAGTTTAGTGTGTAATCATCTTAATAATAGCAATTAATAGTAAAACAAATAATAATGCCCAATAGCCCCTAAACCCCAGAGGAAGTGCACTTTGGTCGAGGGGAATGAAAAGAAAAATTAGCTGCTCATCATTTCAAAACTATCAGTGCCACAATATGACCTTACAGCTGCCATTTTCTAAATAATAAGCTGCACTGTAAAACTGTTAAGACTGACTCAAAATCACAGATCTTATGAGAGGCAGCATAGAAAATTAACTGCATTAACGCTCATATTTTAGTGAATTGGAGTAGTGCAAAGGAAAATGTTCTCCCTAAACAGCTACAACTATAAAATCACTTAATTTATAAATATTTCATGAAATGAATTCAAATACAACCTTTATATTTCATTCCCAAACCCCTCTAATTATGTACTGCACACATCACCCATAAAAATGACTTTTGACCTTTTTGCTCTCTCTCATAGGATGACGGTGCAGTCAGAGCGGGAGCCTCCGTACTGCAGGACCGTGGGGGCTCTGCTGGGGCTCTCATGGCTGACTCGGGGTCCTGAGCCACCTGAAGAGCCGCCTCCGCTGCTGCTGTTGATGCTGGAGGTGGAAGGAGGCTCTCCGTCAGCCTGAGACCAGGGCTGACCTGGTCTGTCTGGGCGGTGGAGGCGGTGAGCGTCCAGCATCTCCAGCAGCAGGTCGTACAGAGGCACTTTGTTCTTGCACTTCATGCTGTAGAGATGCTCCATGCCTTTGTTGCTGCAGGGAGTGTAAACAAAAGAGAGATGAGGAATTTATAACTTCTGGAGAACATTTATATTGTTCTCAAGCAATAGCTTGTATTGAGTATTTTTGACCGTCAGTCGCTTTTTATTAGTTTATTTATCTTGGAGAAAAATGGATAAGCCTTCGATACATGTATGGTAGAAGGAGATGGTTTAATAGTATCCCAAGACTTTTTCATGACTTTTTAATGGCTTTTTCTTTTTGTATGGTGTCATTCATGCTAAAAACCAAAAGAGACAATCATTTATGTTTCTAAAAAGAGCTCAAATCCTTTTAAAGCATTTATTTTTGTTAAGCTCTTACCACCTCAAAGAACAACTGTGGATTACTGAAGCATGATTCTCAGCAGAACAGGTTAAAAACAAAAGAGACCTTTTCTAATTTAATTTCACCTCATGTGCCTGATGTGGGAGAGCAGGAGGAGCAGCTGGGCCTGCCGTCTCGACTGCTGCTGAACCGAGCATCCTGATTGGCTGATATGATGTATGAGAGCGTCTGTGATCGTGTCCAGCATGTGCTCCACTGCTGCGGTGTCGTGGAGCGGCTCCATTGAGCCGGTGCAGAAAGAGAAGGCCCCTGAGAGACGGGGGAAAAAAAAAAAGCTTACTGCAAAATTGTCAAGTTGCACACATGCATCAGAGCAGAGCATTATTTGCAGATGCAGTATTGCCCACACAGCAACGTTCATCCGGTTTTAGCAGCTGTGACAGTTGTGTCATCCCGTTGGTATTTCAGTCTACTCAGTTTCCCATATAAGAATATCTCAATCTCTGTGAAAAAAACAGCCCTCTGTGCTGCCTCATGTTGTCATGGGAACAGTTACCGGGCATGTTGCAGGTACAGGCCTTTCCAGAACACTCTGTTCGCCTAATGTGTCTGAGTAGCGTTCAGAGCTTCACCTCTGTGGGTGTAGTTTGACACTGTTCAATATTTACTCTTGGGAACAAAAATGAAAACCTGTGACTGACAAACTGTGGAATAAAAAAATGAAGCTGGAGAGCTTATGTTTTGATTTGAAAGGCGTCTCTGCTGTCAGATGGGCATGGAACGATATGAACATTTAATGTCAAGATTTTAAATGGCCAAAATAATTGTGATTCACAATATTGTCCCGATAATCATCAAAATATGCTTAAAACTCTTAAATGGCACTAAAACATACTGGAATCACTTTACTTTTTGTTCTCATAAATCAGTAAATGCAAAAGAAAAAAAATCAACATTGTGTGAGTCTGTTCTTTCTTACATGATATAATCCCTTTATTTATTTTTTAAAATCAGGCTCTATTTTTCACTTCTCTACCATGATAGTAAACTAGTCAGCTTTTTCAAGTCACTCATGTGAAGATACTCACAATTAACTTGATCATGGAAATTCCCCCCGATCAACTTATTAAGTGTTTTTTTTATTGTTTTTTTATCGCAATCCGCAAATCCTATATCACTATTGTCCGTGTTTCCAGGTAGAAGTTGCCATTGAGTTTCTCTGAAAATGTTTAACAAGAAGGTGACTACTACTAAACACACACACACACGCACGCTAATGTTGCCTCACCAGAGTTGAGCAAGATGATTGCTTTAAGACAGACAAACTCCTCCGGTTTGAGTTTGAGCAAGCGGAAGCGGGAAGCAGTGGCCAGCAGCATGTCGAAGATCTCAGCCATGCCCTCCACACAGTCGCCTTCGTTCCTGGAGAGCAGAATGAAAGACATTTTATTTAGATATTAAGAGTTTTAAATTTCTTCTTCCTTAAAATGACCTAAGTCGTACAAACAGAGCCTAGTTCATAGCTGGGATATATAAAGAGATAGAAATATCCAAAGAGATAGAAAACAAATGGACTCAATCACTGCAACGCTACATTTGTCAGCACAGGTGAAAAGTGACGGAAAGATGGATAATGTCCGGTGGTTGGAGTGCAAGATAAACTTGTGCAGCGCAGAGCCAAGGGAATGTATCAACTGACCCAGAGCAATTTAGTCATCATGTCCAATTGGTGAGGACACTCATACAAGGACCAGGTTTTAGAGATAATACTCTGTAATACACTTTTGAATTAAATGGGACCATCAGACACTACATCACAGAGGGTAAAAGCTCTGTCTACACATCTCCCTCATCCCTCTGTCTCCACCTCCCTGTCCCTCTCTACCTCCCCCCCTCCACCTCCCTCTTCGTCTCCCTCTCTTGTTCTCTCTGAGGTAGACACTGGTGTGGCCAGCTTGTTTACTTTGAACACGGGGGAAATGGAGGGAACAGGCTGTGCCTGCAAAGCAGAAATCCATGTCTCATGTCTCCCTGCATCTCTTTTTTTTTGTCCTCTGTTTGTCATTTAGCTCTCTCTCCTCTGCCCCCTTCCCTGTCCTCTCTCCCTCCGACATTCTTCTTTTTCCATCAGCTCAGTACTGTAATAATGAGGGGGTATTTCAGGTGAGAGAGAGGCTGATCTCCACTCCGTGGGGAACGTGTAATTAGTCTTTCACTCTATGGCGGGCGTGTTGGGGTGGCACAATGGCTGGCAAGGTGTGAAATGGAAAATCTACAATGCTGATGCATTACTCTTAAGATCCTTGTGAGAGTGAGAGCTAGGTAGAGAAATAGGGAGGAAAAGCAGAAGCACAGAGAGAAGAAAAAGTATAGAAAGGTGCAGCATGTCACAGAGATGTCGGGAGTATTCCCAGCTACCTGTCCAGTATGAGGTCCTGTGCGAAGATGAGTTTGCCGGGGCAGTGGATGGACCTCCAGATGAGCCCGATCATCAGCACCTCCAGCCACGAGCTCTCCAGTAGCTGCACCTGGTCATGGAGACCCAGCTGCAGGAAACCTGAAAAAAAAAAAAAAAAACATTAACAAGCATTTTTGTGAGCAAGGTAAAACACCCAGAGTAGAAAAAATAAAAATGTTTTACTTTTTATTTATGAAAATGTTTTACATTTTAAGAACTGTGATAAAAAAGCAAATAAGAAACACCAAAAGCAAACAAATATGAAGTCATGGGAGGATCAGTAAATCAAAGCAAATTTAATTTAATTTTTTAATTAATAAATGGTAAATCGATAGTTAATTAACTTTGGTTAATAGTTATTTTACTGTTAACAAACAATTAAATGATAATAAATAATGTTTAATTATTATTATTAATAATGCTATAATTATATTTTAACAGTTTATTTTTTGCATACGTCATAACAGTTTATTTACTACATTAAGTATTTGTTATTAATTACCAAATGATTTGTAAACTTCTATAAACATTATGGACCAGATATGTGTAACGCTTTGTTAATGGTTAATAATGTAAACCATTTATAAACATTATTTGGATGGCTATTATAAATTGCGACTGAATATAATACCTTGTTAATTGGTTTATAAAAACTTTGTAAAGCATCTAGAAACTTTAGATAGATAGTTAATACTTTTGTCAAAAGTTAATCATTTGTTTCTGGCCCATCGGTCTATGTAATGTTTATAGATGTTTTACAAACAATTTCTTAAAGATTTACAAATCATTTGGTAATCATTAACAAAAACTTAATATAGTATATTACATTTTATAATATCTGCAAAAATGAACTGTTATTAAATAGTTCACTAATGTGATCAGAATGTAATTGTTATCTCTTATCAGCTATGATACTATATACTTATAAACTCATTTCTATTTCCTATTACACAAACTAATGCTATATTAAAACCAATCATAGCATTACTAATAATTAGTAAACATTATTAATTATCAATTCATTTTTGTTGAGAGTAAAACAACTATTCATTAAAGTTGAATCAACCAATTTATTAACGATGGTTATAATAAAGTGTTACAACAAATTTGCCTAATTTAAATTAAAATGTTGCACACGGTACATACAATTATTATGAAAGATCTGTCTAATGGCTAAATAAGCTATGAAAGATCTGTCTAATGGCTAAATAAGCTATGAAATTATATTATAGTTCGTCACAAGTCAACTCCATAAAATCATCACCAGAAACTCTGGACAATATGTTTGTAATCCTGATCGCAGCAGTTATTTTGAATCAAGATCAGATCTAAAATGACAGAAATCTGGTGTCGATAAGTATTGTTGTATCAGTGCTGATTACTTGGAGCGGTGGGTGTTGACTGCAGTATGGTGTAGAATATTAACACTCCCAGAGTTAAATGTTTTCTGTGCACCTTCATCCCACTCAAAAACAATATGCATGCCCTTGTTTTCTGGCAGGGAATGGCTACTTAAACGAAACCATCTGCAATCTCTCTGCTCTCTTACGAAGCCTTATCGCTGGCACTCAGCTGTCTCAATTCATATGTAATTACAGCCAATTCTATCCCTTTGTCCCCCTCTGTACCCTGTTTGGGACCCCTCGCAATTAAAACTGTGTGCCTTCGGGCTTTTAGTGACGCACAAGGTCATAATACCTCAAAATCAGGATTTACTCACTTAGGGAGCTTGTCACTGTGTGTGTGTGTGTGTGTGTGTGTGTGTGTGTGTGTGTGTGTGTGTGTGTGTGTGTGCGCAAAAGGGTGATGTGTCCTATACTGCATTTAGGCTCTCCGGGGGGCCAGGGGATTGGCCAGACAATCCTCTCTAAGGTGATGACTGTAATAATCATCGCTGTAATGGCTCTGCATTTGTTTGTGTGTGTATGTGTGTGTGTGTGTGTGTGTGTGTGTGTGTGCCTCCACTATAAAAGGTGTGCCATCACCTTGCTGTTGCCCAAGCAGACACCAATCAAGAGCATCAGCCTGTGTCACACAGTACATCTGTGCATTTGAAAGTTTAAGAAAAACAATGTCTTCAAGCTTTTGAAAATATGTCCCAATTTCGACAAGACATGTCAAGGTGATCCAGCAGACCTGACTCACCTGCCCCCACCTTTGTACTTACTGGGCCAGTATTTTTGAATATTTATCCAAAGCTACGAGCATAAGCAAGAATTATATTAAGCTGGAAGTTATCCTTCTGGCTCAAGGACCTGATGATGTCAATGAACAATAAGAAAATACAGTTTGCACTGAGAGGATTCCAAGTGGTATAAAAATAAAAACACTTGGAATCCTACGATCCAACACGTTTATAATCTTAATAGACTTGCCAACAGTTTGTGAAGACATTTATTAACTTTCTTTATGTTTTATGTTTTCAGTAACTGTATGTATGTATTTTCTAACCTCTTAAAATCCGATTCCCTGCCGGTGGGCCCGGCCAACATTCTGCTCACTGATACCATCCATGTCATGCCAGCTTTTCGGTAAAAATAACGCTGAAAAGTCAAAACATTTGGCGAGGGCAAAACAGGCATGGCTGTATTCCCAGGGGTCCCTTGACTTCTCAGCTCAAGATATCTGAATTAAAATGAGTCCTATGTGTACCTACAAGTCTCGCCTTTACAGACATGTGCACTTTATGATAATCTCATATAGTTTGGGGTAAAAATCATGCTGCTTTTTGCATGCAATACAAATGTATTATTTCCGCCTATTCTAAAAATGGTGTCAAATAATATAAGCATGGCGGTAACCTGGTTCTGGTCTCTTGCAGTAGGCCGAGTCCTGGAGGAGGGACGTGTGCGTCAGAGACCGGCCTGAGGACTTTGGGAGAGATCGTATTGGAGTGTGTTGTTTTGTTTTGCCTGCAAAGGCTCCGGCTGTGACCATTAAAACTGTTTGTCTCCACCAAACCTCCTTCCATTATTTGTATCTGGGTGAGAGCAGGACTCTCACAGGTGTATTTGAATATTCTGCATGCTGGGGTCCCTATACAGTCTGGGAATTGCATAAATTGTTTTATTGTATTTTAAATGTATTAATTTTTTTGAACTTGACCTGTTTTGATTTTCAGGATAATCACAGCCTCATGAAAAACATACAACTACAAACTAGCGACCTGAGGTTTTAAGAGGATGTATGGCTTTCCTAGACATATGGACAATACGGAGGTTTCTGAGCAGTTTTCAGAATAGAAGTGCTCACCATCCAAATCGCTGAAAAATGCAATTCTTACAGAAATCAAAAAAAAAAAAAAAGGTCTGAAAAACAAAACACACTGCATTATACAGTCAACACAGGTACTTGTACTGCTGAAATAGAATTATGAGTATTTACTGGTGCCGTACCTGGAAGCTTCTTGGCCCAGGCAATCATGTGCACCAGCTCCTTGTCTGCCATGCTGGTGAGCAGCGTCATTATGGTGACCTCTGTGTAGGGTCGGCTCAGCTTCTGACGAGAGCACAGTATTGGGGGCTCGGCACCCTGGAGCAGTAGCAGCACCTGGGGAAGCAGAAACATTTAACCAGAAAAATATAAGCTGTTGTGCTTCAAATATATTTAAAAGTGACTACAAATAATTCTCGACGTGAACAATCATGAAATTTGGTATTAAATTATGAATCATTGTTGCCGGACGATGATTCCAAATTTCTCCTAGCCAACAATTTGCACCGCGACAATGTATATCAGAAACAAATGTCTCCGCAGGCACCTGGTCAGGAGGCATGCCGGCCAGCAATGATTTTCCTCCTCCACCACAAGCACTGCTGCGTCTCCTCCCGTCCTGAGGGGGCACTGTCCTGTGCTGCAGGTCCTTCGAGGCCTTGTCTCTCTCACTGCTGCCAGGCCGTCGTTTGTCACGCCGCAAAACACGCCCGCGGTCCTTGCGCACACCTTAAGCACACAACAGAGGTTCAATACAAAATAACATGTAGAAAAAAAGCCACGAACATGCACGCACATGGTCGCACACAAACTTGTTGGGCTTTTTTTCCCTTGACATCACTCACACATAACTTCATATCCTGTTTTTACCACTAAATCCAGCAGTGCAGATTATATGGACGCTTGTGTGACTCAAGAAGCATGAAAACAAAATGTGGGTGTGTTTTAATCAGTAGCTGTACTCCTTAAGAGGAAATCACGTCAAGGTCAGGTTAAAGTTGGTCTCAAGCTTATCTGCATCCACCAGCACGCTCATGTGTGTCAATCTTCTCAAAACTTGAGGGCAATTACATTTTTTTTACTTTATTTTGCTAACATAAAAACAATCTACAGAAAAGCTAAATTGTGCAAAAAGAAAAAAAACTAACCATAGAAGACAGACAAGCAGATAAACAATTAAACCAAAAAAGAAACGAGTAAAAATAACAGGTTAATCCAAAAGTAAAGCTTCTAATTTTAGTAATAGACAGCAAATTTAAAAAAAAAGAAGATGGAAAATAAAACAAATGAAAAAGAAAAAGGAAGATGGAAAATCTGCCGTCGACCCACCTCCTTTCATCATGCCTACTTCGTAACACTTCCTAAGACGGCAAGCCTGGCAGCTCTTCCTCCGATTCCTGTCAATAGTGCACTGATTGGTTGCGGGGCACATGTAGTCATTGTGACCTGAAATGGAAGAAAATCTATTACTTCAAGTCCCCCACTCCAGTGTTCAGTTCAGATGTATGTTATTTAGTAACCAGGAACACTCTATTCCCATTTTAAATGGATCCGAGATGGAGAAAATTAAAATGTGGCATCTTGGCTTTGTCATTGCCATGGAGACTATTGGTTTCTTTATAACCAGTCTTCCTTTGCAAGACTTACCAACATGCCGAAGCATCATATCACAAACATGACTAAGCCACCAACAGCAGATGACGTTTGTATCTGCACACAGAGGCAACAGTACATGAAGGTTGGACACAAAGTCCTATGAAAGACATGTGATGCAAACAGAGAGGGAAAATGGTTAAAACCTTTGAGCGAAAAACTTAGGTTTGTACTTTGTGGCTCTGCCGGGAAAAAAAAAAAGCTCAAGCGTGGCGTCCCTTTCTGGACTACGCTGAATCTAAGCTTTGTAATTTGCAGACCTACAGTCATTTTCATTATGTTTTGGACAATAAACCTTTTCATATTTTTTTGTCCCTTTTTAAATCCTTAAATAATTTTTTGTCCTTTTTGCTCTTTTGTTTGTAAAACACAAAAATGTTATTTGCATTGAACTTATGTATCTGTGGAACCAAAAACCAATAAACACAATATAAAAAGGACAAACTTGTGAGTGAAAATAGAAACGGTAGTAAAAAAACTAAACTTGAAATTTAAATTCTACTTCCTCTATTTAAAATATCTCAGTATCACAATATCACAATTTATGACACGCATTTCCCCTTTTTTAAATTTTCTCTGTGGTGGATGTTTGCCTGATACAAACAACACTTGCTCCAGTGCTCCATTCACAAAGATTATACTACTGTACAGGTAATTGTGTTCTTTCACATGGTTTTAAATTTTCCCTTACAGATACAGTAAAAAAAAAAAAAAAAATTGTTTTAACTTCTTAGACATGATCTTTCACGAACAGTTTGAGAATTACATCCATTGGTCACAAATGGCTGAAGCAGACAGATTACCTACCCTGGATGCTCCTCTTAAAGAAGGCCTTGCAGCCCTCACAGGACCACACCCCGTAGTGATACCCAGAGGCATAGTCACTGCACACGGCACAGAAACGCGTCTCTTTGGCCATCTCAAACCCCCCCGCCCCGGCTCCAGCCCCCGACTCCCCCACACTGTATGACTTGTCGCTGGTGCCGCACTGGTCCTCTCTGGAAACAGACTGCTGACTGGACCTGCCACAGGATGTGGATTTCAGCTCAGACAAATTATCTCACATATTCACTTAATGATTAATTGTTTTTATAAAAGATAATGATGATAAAATGTGATGCAGATGAAATAATATATACAATAGCTTTCTTGCCATATTATAAAGCTGGGCACGTTGTCAAAAATTGTTCTAATAAATGTCTTATCATAAAAAATAGAGCTGGCAGCTATTTATTTACAATTCAAACATTTACCACACTAACTTTATTTTGACAGTGGCAGTAAAAAAACATATTTTCCACCTGAGGCAGAAAGCAATCTGTATGTGAACTTATGTTGTTATTACGTATTGTTCTTTTCTCAAGGTCTTTGACAAAGTCCTTAATCTCTGGAATTAGAAACCAGGGAAAAGCTTGATCCTTTCTATGGAGATAGTGTCAATGTTTTGTATAAAGCAAACGATTAAAAAAAAACTATGCAGTTATATAATTAATTAATTATAACAAGTTTTGTTTATAACTGCATTGTGAGGACTGAACCAAATGTCATAATATGTAAGTGAAATATATTAAATCTAGTTATGTGGCAAAATGCCATACAACCACTCAATAGGAAACACCAAGTCAGTAGAGAAAATACAGTAAAATTAGGAATAAAGTTATTAAAAAAAACATTATCATGAACAAGATGAACAAAAATGTATTTCTTCATGGATCTTATTTGTTAACTTTGTATTCAAATCATGATGGAGTGGGCAAAAAAAAAAAAACCACAACACTGACTGATATCTGTTGATGCTCTGCACTTCTCCTCTCAGGTAAATAACCACTAAAGTACAAACAAAACTGACCAATCAATTAGATTCAAGAAGAGACAATAGCCAAAAATACACCAACTTCATCTCATGATTCAAAAAAGGAAATCAAAAGCAGTGATTCATACCTGTTGATGCAGACTATAAAAATAACTTTTTTCCAAGCACACAACAAAACCTTATCTCCAAACAACATTGTAGACCCTCACCTGTAGACGGGTGTTGAGGTGGTTTCCAAATAGTGGTGGTTGGGTGGGTGCATGAAGGGGCTGAGTCGGGGGCTGGAGGGCACGAACACAAGAGGACTGGTAGGCCCACTACCCAGGGACTGAAGGCTGCCATCTGAGGGTTGTCCATGGGCATCCAGAGGAGCAGAGTAGTAGCCAGTTGTGGAGTGGCTGTAAAGAGGAGTCGGGGCTGGGGTAGGGGCGGCATAGTCGTATGTCCCTTCCAGGAAGTCCACAGTGGCTACCCCTCCAGACCCCCGGCTCTCTTCGGGGTACATGTCACTGAAGGGGGCACATGGTGGAGGCGAGGGCCGTTGCGGGGAGAGGGTCTCCAGCTCTGAGTAGGCTGGGCTGATCCTCGGTCTGAGTGCTGGTCCACAAGGCTGCCTGCTCTGCGCCGGGCTCTGCCTGAGCAACATCACAGCACAACAGCACTGATATGCAACATGATTTAGACTTGCACTCCCATTTGCTGGGAGGGGCAGTGGAGACGAGTGCTGCTCTCTCTCTCTCTCTCTCTGTCTCTCTTGCCTTTTTTCTAATAAAGCCTGTCAGGCAACTTGAAGGGTCCACTATTCTTCCAGTCCCTTTGCCCTATCTGCCTGGAGCTTCCGTTCACGAAAAAAAAAAAAAAAAAAAAAAAAAAACGACATTAAAAAAAAACTCCTCCCAATCTCATTCCAGGTTTTTTTTGTCAATAGAGCCTTTCCCTTTTTTCTTGTAATACATCTCCACTAATGTGTAGGGAGGGGGGGGGGGGGGGGTAAAGAAAGAGCAAGATAAAAAGAGAAAGTGATTCCCAAATAATTTCCCCGTCCTCTCTCTCACACCACCATGTTCTCTTCCAACTTTTTACTTATAATCGAGAAGGTTTTGCTGGTTGCAGATGGATAGAAAAAAAAAAATCTGTAAACTAGCAGTAAACTCTGATACTCAGCACCCTACCAGCATGACGCATGAACGGTCTATTTGTATCCAGATTATTGAATACACCTGAGGCTCGCAGTAAATCAAATCACTGTGGAAATGAGAAACATTAGGACAATGGTTTTAAACAACGGTGGCTTAAAAGAAATCCAAACTCTACCATGATACACTACTCACCTCTCACACATGAATAATCCTCATCTCAACACTGGGAGCGTTTGAGTCTTCTCTCTCCCTCGCTGCTCTCGGAAATCTAGCTGGGCTCATTGGACACAATGGGATCAGTGGAAAGGTTAAAAAAAGAGGATAAACAAATTAAAGAGGCTGCCAAATCGATAACCAAACCACGATGTTTTAGTGCCAGGTCACCATAACACAGCAAACAGAGCAGGAGGTCAAATCTCATTCCAACAGCCAATAATTACACAATCATTCCTGAATGAAGGGATTGATGGTTATTTTTATTAAATATTTTTAATAAACACTACCCAAAAATTGACAGAAATGTATTTTTATATTTTCCTAGTGACACTTCATTGAAAAAGGAGGATGTTATACATTTTAGGACAATATATATGGATATATATATGGACCAGTTAATCATTACTTTATCAGGTAATGATTAACTCAATGATGTGTATGACTAAACTCAGGGATGAAACAGAACACTATAAACAAATCAAAAGGAGCAGAGTATTCATGCAAAGATTTAAGGAATCAATGATCCAATGATGAGGATAAAAATCCTCAAATAATTTGGGGCTTGAATTAAAATCTACTTATTTCCACGTGAAACTGTCAGCTGTCACAGACAATAATGTGAGAAAATCATAACATAAAGATGATCACAAGCAACAGCCTCCCCCACTGAGGACAACCTGAACATTTGGCACAGGGACCTAATTTTCCTTTCTCTGTGAAACATCTTTCTTGAGTAAACAGCCCAATTTTCAGAACATGTCAGGTCAAGTGGAAAACAAGTAGCCCTGATAATACATATTTTTTTAGCATTTCCCCTGAAATAAAATGAAGAAAACAGGGAAATGAAGGGTGAGATAGGAAACGGCTAACTCACCTAAATGGTTCACAAAGATAGGCTGCTTCTTGCCGGAATTGGCTTAATGTTCATGACAGATCCACATTCACAAAGCATGTCAGTAGCCTTAATTATGTCATTCAGTTTTCCCAGCTCATTTTGGAATTGTAATGCATATGTTGCAGCATTTCCAGCTATTTTGTTGCCCGTTTTTCTA
This sequence comes from Bovichtus variegatus, assembly GCA_943593645.1. Classification (NCBI taxonomy): domain Eukaryota; kingdom Metazoa; phylum Chordata; class Actinopteri; order Perciformes; family Bovichtidae; genus Bovichtus; species Bovichtus variegatus. Next base: position 8,432,252 of record CALSCE010010644.1, read on the forward strand.
GGTCCACCCTGACCCTGAGTACATGCAAGGTCAACGACAGGTAAAATATCAATGAAAAATGTCACTATTGGTGAACATTTAAATATCTAGTGATGGATTATTAATATTATATGAACAGACGAATTTGCTCACAATTTTAAGTGCATGTTAACAATATTTGGTTGCATTTGCATGTAAATAATATTTTGTGCACTTGACTGAGATTAATAAAGCATCTGGATACATAAACTAGACAAAAATGCCAATTGCGTGATCATTCTGATAAAGAAAGTCATTACCTACATCTTCCATCTCTCATGCTTGTAAAGTATGACAGTGGGAAAAAAAAAAATCAGTTAGTCAATGCAGTTCTTTATTAAATCCTACCCATTATTGAAAATTATACCATTTCCCCAAGCAGCAATGAGAAGAATCCAGTTAATATCACCTCTGAGGTACTTACACCGACAACGAGAATTTAGATGACATAACAGTGTGCACAGAGACATCAATTTTTATCTAGGAAGATACAAAGGTCTGGGTTGCCATTTTAAACAAAACAAGTACAAGTCCTCTCTGTTATTGTTACACTGCCCCAATAACATTCTACCATCTTTCAAACTGAGCAAAATAGTTATAAAATGATGTTATGATCTGCCTTAGGTGAATTTAATGGCTGCACATTTTGATGCATGCATATCAACAACACTGAGTGCAACAGTAAAACACCCTGAGCTGATTAAAGTAAAAAAAACCCGATATATTACGTTTATCATCACTCTCCTCAACTGCATGCAAAAAGAAAGTATTGCTGCTCTAGATCTGAGATTTAGAAAGCCAGATTATTACTCAATAATTGTTAATAGCATCTACATTAAACTGTAAACATTATGACTTAATACATTGTGCACAACACATAAGCTATTTGCAATTAAAAGCAAACTTGATTTTGTTACCTCTGAAGATAAATGTGCCAGCGTAAACAATTGTTATGTTCAAATCATGGGGAAACATTTAGATCTAAAAGTGCTAACATTGTAAGTATGACATGATACAAATAGGTTATGAAAATAATAACTATGAAATATTTCTGTTACTGTGCATTTCCATATCAAACATGATGAAGTGCTCACTGACGATGGAGGAACAAAGACACCATTTTTACAACCTCAAGTAACTCAATTTTCTTATGGCTTAAAAAGGTAACTCCTTAGGATACTTCTTACTGTAATGTTCTTATGAATCCACGTCTTCCCAGTGAGATCCTGTGGTCAGTCTTTCTGTTCCGAATTTGAGCTGTAGAACTGAATGACAGCATATTTGCCGCTGGTCATCCAGTCTGGATCTTGGGAGGTGAGCTTCTCCCCTTGGCCCGGCTGCAGACCAACCTGAATGTTGGCCTTGAGAGTCCTCAGGCTACACAGTGGCGCAGGACCAAAACCTTGTAGCGCAGTACCAAAGCCCACTGTGTGATCCCAGTCCCTGTCCCCCGTCAGCTTTCTGTAGTTGAGATCACCTTTAAACAGCACAAGGTCTGACCCCTGCAGGGTCGCATATAGGTCAGGAGCATCAGCTGCCATGTCACAGAACTCATGGGGCTGTGTCCAGAAAGGATGATCATGATAGGACCACGCGCCCGCCTTCAGGTGGCTCTTCCACTGGACACCATTCTTCGACATCCACTTGTGATTGGCCGCCATGGTCTGCCGGATGGTCCACTGAAAATCGTTAGCTGTGACATCAGAGACGAACCACGGAATGGATTTGCCGTGAAAATGGACCTCATGTGCAAGGCCGGAGGAAACCAGGAAATCTGCTAAGACGAAGTCAGTGACTAACTCAAAGCCAGCATTGTCTAGAACAATGTCCACTCTGACTGCAGTGGTTTTCTCTGACTGTCCTTGGCTCTGGGCAGAAATAAGAGTTGACCATACCATGTTGGAGTCATTCACCAAGATGAAGGGTTGTAGGCTGTTGAGGGAATCTATCGGACTGGTCTTTTGCGAGTTGTCTCGACCAGCAGAGATAGACAGATCACACTTGTTCCCCCATAAAGAAACCTAGGAAGAGTCAAATACATTTTTTTAAACATGAACCTTTTGTAATGTGTTTCAATATGAACCCAAATAGGATAAATGATACAAAAAAATGGAAGAATGGAAAAAAACAGCAGTGGCTGGAAAGGTCCATGAGAGCAGTGAGACTAAACTAAACTATTAAAGTTGCAGCCTGTTTAATCAAAACACTGCCTTAAACTGACATTAAATCCTATATAGAGCACACTGCAGAGTCGGGTAATAAGCATCTGTAGGTTTGTCAATATGACAAACCTGTTCACATTACATGTCATCATTTGAACCATTGTTGATATAAAATATTGATAAGTGCAGCTTTTATCTTTTAACTGTGTAAAGCCAGTACCTGTAGCAGTTTGTTAAAATGCTCCAACAGTTGATTCTTGGAGAGTTGCTCCATGTTCTTGTTGACGCCCTCCAAGTATGTACATAGGGCCATCACAGCCTGCTGAGACTCAAAAAAGCTCTGAGTCTTTCCTTCATTAAAGACGTCATAGTCACTGATGGGAGGACTGAAATAAAAGCACAAATAAAAACCATGACTAGGAGAACTAAAACACGTTATAAAGAAACAAGAAAATCTGCATTTACTTATCCGAAGACGCAATATTCCAATATTAAAGTTTTTTTTAATCACTAAGCAAACATTGTAATTTAAAATGGTGCAATATAGTCGAAGAATTCTTCTAATGAAAATAATGACATTCAATTTTGCAATATAGTATGTTAGATTTTTCAAGGGTGTTTTCTGAAAGCAGAACTCGATATCTTAAATTACCATTGTTTCGCATTCCAACGTGACTAACACTAGATAAAAAAAAACTAATAGAAATGAATACAGTTGTATAGTGCATAACCCAAAAGACCATACACTTAAAAGTGGGAAGAAGACGGCAATAGCTTCTCACTTGAGCCAGAGGGCCTCCTGTACCCTGCGGTACATGTAGCACTCCACATAAAGCCATGGAGACTTGAACCAGCTGACGGACTCTTGGTCTCCTTGCAGTTTCTGTTGTTTCTGCAGATACTGGTTCCAGGACTCTGTGTCTTGCAGGCTGTCTGTTAGTGCCAATACAGGCTTATCAGTTTGTAGCTCATTCCTCATCTTAGACAGCAGAGATATTGTTTGCTTCTCTGCCTGGATACCCTCCTGCATGGAAATAAAGAGGAAACACAGGCAAGACCATGATCAATTTATCAAATGAGCATCATAATCCCAGATGTAGTTAAAGACAACGGCTACAATTCAACTGATCAATAATAATTCTTACCTCTCCATATTCTTCAAAAAACTTGTTTTTGTTGCGATGTATTGTGTCTATAACTTTAGTCAGGATGGTCGGCAATCTGTCTCTCACAGTCAAATAGGCAAATGACCTGCAGAGAAACAATAGTCATTCATTGATGTTAAACTGGCACCTCTTGATAGTGTAGGAGTATGCACTTGTAAGCTAGCCAGCTAACTAACCTAGCAAGACGTAAAGTTAACGTTAGCTCTTAGTTTCCAGACATTTCGACTGTAAAAATGATAGTTGCCGGTACACCGTAACCGTTAACAGATATATTTAGGTTGACCGAGTCAACGTCATATGCTTGCGTGTGTACAATCAGTTATTTCTAGCTTAATTAATTAATGTTAGCAAAAAGCTAATGCTACTGCTGGTTTGATCACGACAGTCCTAACGTTATGTAGCCGTGTTGATACGGCAATGTAATTAGCAACATTATTTAACATGGTGACAAAGTAGTTAGATAAACTGTCAACATACCCAACCACTTTGGCAGACAGTGAAGGAGGAACTCCGTGCACAGTCTGATCAGCCGCCATCATCACAGCAGTGGTAGACGCTTCAAATGAAAACTTTATCGACAAAGATTTCCAGCACAGGAACAAAGTTTAGATGTCTGCTTGAACGCGACGTGTAACCAAACGTTTATCTTTTTGTGGACGTTATGTGGCGAAGCATATTGTATCAAGGTGGACGTCCTCTGCTTCCGGTAACAAATATTTTACATTATAATATTTCTTACCTGGTTACCTTGTAGAGTTGGGTTTTATTTAGGATACGATGCTACCACCTAGCGGTTAATGTGTAAACTGTAAAGATTAGCAGGTCGTGTGGCCCGTCGGTCCCATCCCAGGCATGTTGCTCCTGCGATTACATTTTAAAGATGCAACATCGTGCCCTGTTTAATTTAATGTAACTCATTGTATGTGCCACGCACCAGCTTTCAGTGTTAAAACACTTCACGATGAGTCTTTTCTGGGGTGGATGGATGCTATCTAAAGAGTGGTAAGCCTGCCGCATTGCGCATGGCTTTCTGTTGTTGCGACAGCACCGCGAGCATCCCTTGTTGTCCAGAGAAACGGTTGTCATGGAGACATTCATTCGTACTATGGGAAAAGGACAGCCCCCCTCCCAAGGCTTTTTTGGCGGGAAAAGAAGGAGGGGGTAGAGTATGATTTTGTAAGAGAAGCATTAGGCTCCTCGTGAGTCCCTGCTGGAGACTAACAGGCTAATACACATTAAAGACATTTGTGAGTTTTAAAATAACACATGTATATATATATATATATATAGACCTATATGTTAATGTTAATAGTGCTTTCTGTACCTCTATTCTTTACAAAGTGGCTTTACCTCTGAATAATTACTGTATACTAAAATAATATAAAGGTGTATGTTCTGTTGAAAGAGTTAATCACTCAGCAAAATATGGCAATATATGTATAAGAGTGTATGTCATTTGTAAACAACCTGGATAGTTGTACTTTATCTTGTCCTGTTTAAGTAAGAGTAGCCTAGCTGATGTATCTGCATCAATAAATACAAATACAAAAAACAATATCTCTTCTCGACAACGTTTTCGTGTTGCCTATGAGTTTCCACTCCAATATAAAGTCCTAAAATAAAATGATAAAACACACTGGTGCTTCAAGCAGGCCCATCCCACTTCAGTCCCAAAATATAAGATCATGAAGTAATCACATCAGGGTTATGATCCACTCTGAACGGGAAGCTTTCTCCACTCTTGGTTCTTTTTTTTTGAAGAACATGACTAATTGATTGGCTGCACCCACGATTACTAGGCGGGAAAATACGCATATCAATTCATTCTGGCGGTGTTTTTATTCCTCTCAGATCAGCCCCGGTCACTATGGGAACACGGCGGGCTGTTGTCAGGATGTGGGGGTCCTTGGGAGTGGGAGTCCAGCTGCGTCCACCTCCGGTGTTCATCCACCGCCGGCCTCCCATCCCCCCGCCGGGCCCCAGCCTGGCCGGATCTGTTTTTCTAAACCGAGAGAGCAGTGACTCACCACTCCGGTTTCAAAACAGGCCATGAACGGGAGGGGGGAGGGCGGCAGCAGCTAACGTTAAAGGCCCTGTTTAAACAGGTGTTTCAGCTCTCCACACAGTCGTCTTATGCAACAATAGGCTTGTGGATTATTTCATTTGAGCAACTCTATATGTTGTGTGTAAATTGTGCCCTGACGTCAGGGTAGGTCAAATCTCCCGAATATCTGGCTATACTTTTCTTTTTTCTTTTTTTTTTTTTTTCAGCGATTTCCTGCATACTGTGCAATTTTTGAAAATGCATAACTGCAGGAAAATCAATTATTGGAAACCAGTGGCAGGGAAAGTCCAGTCTGAATCTCTTTTGAATAAAGTCTTATGAGAAAAAGAAACAGTAGAAAGAATAAGGGGCATAGAGAAAGTCATATGGACAGAGGCAGACAGAAGTAGATAACTTCTCCTATATTATCAGAAACATCTATTGATTAGAACATAATGATCTTAATGATGAAAAACAATGTGTCAGTGTGATAACAGTGTTGATCTGCTTCTTTCAATAAACCCCTGCTGTGGGTCTTTCAGCAAAGTAAACATGCTTTTGTTCTGCTGTCATTACTATTGCTCTATCAGTGGTCTCAATGAATGTTTTGTTTGTGAAACTATTTATACCCCCACAGGCCTACATTTTTATTTGCTAATTAGTTTCAGTAAAGTTGTGGATCAGATATAGGTCTGTTGTGTGTTCACAGAAGCTTTAGGTCCTCAGGACCTGTTTCATAGACATTTCTGCCCCCTCTCACGTCTCCCGTCCCCTGTCTCCTTTAACAAACAAACTCTCCACCTATTCTCTGCCTGCCGAGCAAGCGTTTTCAGAGAGCTACAACTTGCCTAGCCTGGTCCTCCTGTGGACTCTCTGTCCTAAGGCTGAAATGCAACTCTGTAATGACAGGTCTGGGGAAAAAATGGTGTTTACACTAGGGCAACATCTGATGACAAAATATTGATGTGACTCCAAAGTGCATTAGTGCGAAGGTCCTCCTACACTTCCTGTGCTAGGTAATGTGTGGTTTGGTTGAAATCTATTTACAAGACCTCCATTGCTCCCCTCTTCTTACACTTGTTTCTTTTTTAAAAAAATACATTTGAGCTGATCAATTCACAGGCTTTTTTGGCAGGCAAGCCTTTGTTGGGATCACAAAATAACAGTTGTACCTAAAGACTCAAGAGTGGAGGCTACAAGTAATTACTCTTTAACCACAAAAGCAACGACTCACAAAATGTGTTTGCTGTTGGGGTTATTTCAAGGTTATTCAACCTACAGTAGTACCATGAAACTGTTTACAAATAAGGATTTACAAGGGTTACTGAACACAGGTTACTATGCAAAGGTTTAATCAACTAAAGTCACTTGTTAAGGGCTGTTGCGCTGTTCACAACCGACAAACAACAAAATAAAATCACTTTTCCTATGTAGATATTGGCATCAGTTTATAGATTTCTCTGCCATTGTTTACACTCTTTTACACAACTGCTTGGAAATTAGCGTAACTTCACAAATTAAAGAACTTTAAGCAAACAGTTAAGGGCTGGCCAAACAATCGAAACATAATAATTACAGTGTTACAGTGACACGTACAAACTAGTAATTACCAGTGACCAATATTGTGTGGTATGAACGGTCAAATCTAAGTTGAACCTGTTTTCAATGTCTTGTGTCATACAGAGTTGTGTGGGAATCACATCCTGCTTCCCTAAGTAGGCCTATAGTAAAATAAAAGCTCGATCAGTTATCCTTTTAAATCTTACATTTATATAAAGCACTTTATAACAGCCTCAGAGTATAAATTGTGCTATATATATATATATATCTGTGTGTATATATATATGTATATATATATTATATAAACCTTCTTTGCCTTATCACTTAATATAGTTTTCACATTACATTGCTACTGAAATGATGGTCTCAATAACAGATCAAATGATTACAGTAAATAAAATCCTAATTCAAAGCAACTCAAATTTGTATGATTGTGTCTGTTTTTGTCAGCCTAGATTTATACTAGTCGTTGAGATGAAAACTTCTGAGAATGAAATAATTAAACATACTTAAAAAGGTCAAAAAAATGAGAAATGTGAAGTATTTTTACATGTATGGTAGTATTTCATTAGTGGCCTACTACTTAGTAGTATTTTATTTCATGTCCTTGTATCATTCATAATCATAATTATTGTATCTGTTATTACTCATCAAAAAGGGGAACACTTTATAATGGTCATATAGATTTTAATATCTAGGCTATATTCGTGTTTTAAGGCTACAGACATGCTTTGATATTGGCATAATATCCACTAAATATATTTTTAATGTATGACAAGGTTAAATATTTGTCTTTTTTTTTTTTTTTTATCTTGTGGAAAACCTGGTATCGGTTTTGCGTCAACCGAAAATGCAGATGCAAATGTGAAGCGACTGTAGGCAAAGCGGTGTTATTTCGTTATTTCAGAGAGAGGGCGAGGGTCAACGCACGTATAGTGCACTCACACTCCGGTTCCATGTCTAACGTGATGTTAACGGCAGAGACAGACAACCACACTGTGTCAGCGTCGCTGTTAGCTGTTAATGTTCAAACTCACCGGCTGTCAAAAAAAGCTGGCGAGCGGGGGTTGATCCACGGCGGTTAGACAGTGCGGGAAATTAACGTTAACGCAACCGCCCCCTTGCTCAACGGATTTTACAACGGGTGTTTTTCGGCTGTTTTTTTTTTTTTTTTTTTTACCCACAGTCATGTGATTGTAACGTAAAACCCCTAACCGGAAAACAACGACGGACGACCCTCTCCGCCGCCAACGAATGCTGCGTTTGCAAAGAACAGTAGAAGCCGCTGCGAGCCCAGAGAGGACGGACGAGTCCCCGGTAACAAACAAACAACGGTGACACGGCAAACTCCACGGATTTAAGCGGAGTGCAGGTACGGCTGTTTGTAGCTACACACTCACCCGTTCGTTTACCGGTAATGTTACGTTATTTGGCTACTTGTGTGCGCTTCGGTTAACTGTAATTGTCACGGGGAAGTTAAAAGAAACGCGTTCGTGACCAACCCCATCCCCCTTGCGTCTCTCGCTCTCTTTCCCCGCATGTGTGTGTGTTGTGTGGGCACGCCCGCGTGCGTGCGATGTCCGTTTTCTCGCGCTAGCAATAGCAACCGAGAGAGACCCGAGGCAGTCAGTCTAGGCGCGCTCGTTTCGTTTGCCTCCTGTTTTAATGCGTTGTGTACTTTAGCTGCTATTTTTGTATTCGCGTTATTGAACTGTTTTATTCCGGAACCGTGTTTACCTCCCACACGTGCTTTCCTCGCGGGCAGTTTTAACGGTGTATTTTCAGAATAACAGAAAATCTCACTACGGAAGTAACTGTTCCACGTGTCTACATCACATCAGGGGCGGTGCTTTATTGTTGGAAACAAGTTAGTATTGATTAACACATGGTGCTGTGGCTAACTAACTGGATCGTGTGAATACCAGTCGAATTCACATGATCAATAGTTGTATCATAAACCACATATTCATAATACCTTTTCAGAATAAGATTTGTGGAGCCAAAAAAAATATGTTTGAGGGTTTGTAGCTGAGATAAACCATACCCGTGTTTTCTGGAGTTTGACTACCAAACTAAAGCCTTTCTGGGACAATGTAATTCTTACCAAAAAAGACAGTAGTCTTTGTGATATGTCATCCCAAACAATTTGGCAACTATCCAAACTATACAGAGAAGAGACTGATGGTGGCAAAAAACCTTTTTAATAAGAAATTGGTGTAAAGCTGTTATTTTTATAGAAATATATTTAAAGGTGGAAAAAAACATGTATCTTTTGTAAGTTAAAGGAAATATTACAAATTTAGATGTGGAGCAACTGGCAATGAGAATGTGTTTGTCTTGTGCTTCTGTCACGTGCTTGAATTCGGATCTGAAAAACCAAATAAAAAAGTAGGTATATATGCTATATATATTGAAAAAATATAATATCTATGCAGCTCACTATACTGTACACAGCATTATCTATCTTCTAAGTGTCCAACAGCTAACAAGTTGCGATAAAGAAGTAGGAACACAGCAAAAGGATCAGTGCAAGCATTAATGAAAATATATCTTGTTTATTAGATGTATTGGGATGCTCCAGGTTCAGTCTACAGTACTGACAGGACCAGTGTACTCAGTTTTCATGTACATCTATATAAAACTATCAGCCTTGCAATAAATCCTACCTTCATGAAGGTTATACATTTACATTTTTTTTAACTGTTTTGGAGAGGCGTTGGTTCAGCTTTATGATCATTTCAGAGGCTATGGTATGGCTGAATTGTATTGAGGGGTATTTCTACTATTTTGTAGATTCTCATTGACATAAATTGCATTTGAATGAGTGATGTTTAGTCTGTGGCTAAAACTATTGGATGTTTTCACTATTACTTATATCTGCTTATTATTTTCTATAAAATATCACAAAATACAAAACAAAATCCTCCTATAATTTCTAAGGAACTAGGGTGACATATTCATGATGTATTCAAATTGCAAATGGTTTTGCCTGACCAGCAATCCAAACCCCAAATATATTCACATGACTGTTATATAAGTGTTAGAAAAGCAGCACATTTTACATTTAAGAGACTGGAACCAGGAAATGGTAAGCTTTTTTGCCTGAAAAATTATCAAAATGATGGCTGATTAATTCATTAATAAAAAGGAAGTGGATGCAATATTAGAAACAGCCCTCAGTTTAATGCAGGATTTTGTGCTGGGCTGTTGTATTGGACTGCAATATTTGTACCTAGTTGAATCTAATAAACTGAGAACTGTGTATATTGAAGTTATGTGTGACAAGCGTGGTTGACGAGTATTTTATGTCTTGAGTGACTGCTGTTGCTGTATCCCCTTGCACAAGATACGGAAACCTAGCCTTTTCCTGGAGCGCTGCAGTGCCAACATCTTTGCACTCTGACCTCTCTGATGAAATACATGTGTGCAGGGGGGGGGGGCTTTTTTTGTGTTCTTGTAACCAACAAGGGATACGCAGCGTTATACATTTCTGATTATCTGAGGCAAATTGGCTGATGAGTAGGTATCCATCATCTTCCGTCTTCGTAGCTTCATACCTTTAGGCTGTGTGGTGTGGAGAAAGTGTTGTAGAAAGGAGATTCGCCCTGCCCACAGGCTGTTTTCATTCTCCACTGGGAGGGAGGTAGAACCAGTTCTGCTTTTAGGAATGTGTGTCAACACCCATACCCTGATCATGTGATGGCCTGAAGCCCTTGTAGTCCTCTGTTGACCTTTAGGGTCAGCAAGACCCACCTCATTGGTCAGCAAGAACGGGCATAGCGCTGAAATGTCCCTTGAGATAGAGTGTGGGGACGGTTTGGGCTCCATCTGAACCAAGGATGTTTCCTCAAAGAGACTAGAGCTGTAGTGATAAAATAACTCTACTTTATCTACTTGTTTTCACTGTCTCTTACTGATATTTAGGGGCCAGACCCCTCAGTAGCTCAATTTATGTAAGAACCTGAAGTCTAGGTGGATCTCTGTTAAAGCAGGATGAACATTAAAGGGGTTATATGGAATAGATATACCTTTTTGCCCTGTTACCTTGTGCCAGAAATTGGACAATATTTTTGAAATATCTTGTCCTTACCATACCACCATCCCAAAAGATTGACCAAAGGTATTATGTGAGAATAGTATTCTTGAAATTGTCATATGAGGTCAATAGGGAACCCTCTCTGTATGTGTTTAAAGGCAGCATGTATAAGAAGAGTGAACACTGTGGTTGTCATTGATTTACAAATATCTGCTGTTCAAAGTTTATTTAAAACAATTATATTTTGCATGTCTGATGTCCTGCAATGACTTTGAATTCACAAATATCTTATTTTTACTCTTAATTACCATTGCAAAACATATCCAAATACCCACTTGTACATTACAATGAAAACAATTAGGCTGTATTGGTTTTGTTTTGCTGAGCCACACCATTAATTGGCATAATTTTCTGTGACATTAGTGCTAGGCAAATTGTCTCCAGTATCACAAAATGATTCTTCACTGTTGTGTTATGCTAGCCTTTACAAGGTCGTTAGATCTCCCCCGTCAGCCTGACACTTTGTGGTCACAATAAACTTTGGTCTCCTTCCAGACAGGAAACTCATTGCAGCTTGTGTGTGCGTTTGTGCGCCTTTTGTGCAGGTTGAAGAATGGAGTTGGCCAACCATGGTCTTATCCTGCTGCAGCAGCTTAACGCTCAGAGGGAGTTTGGCTTCCTGTGCGACTGCACTGTGGCTATAGGAGATGTCTTCTTCAAAGCCCACAAAGCTGTCCTCGCTGCCTTCTCCAACTACTTCAGAATGCTCTTCATTCATCAGGACAGGTACAGCAAGAATGGATTAAAACAAGCTCAATGCCAAGATACTTGCTGTTGTCACATCAGAGAATTTAGCCAACATTACAAAACATACAGATATCATGTCAAAATGTTACTCAATCATGTTGTAAAACACTGAAGGATCCTCTGTAGTTGACCACTGGACTGTAACTAAATCTTTTTAGTGTGATGACCCACAACTCATGTCATTGTTCGATCAATGGAACGGATTGAGGGGACAAATTGGGGGGCCTGTAATGGCATTAAGATGAAAACATGGTGTCTGTGCTGCCCTGATAATCACTGAAGGACGCACAGACCCACACACATTTATTTACATGCACCCTGTGTCCAGTAACTTCAGCAGATTTTCCCTCATATCGTAAAGCATTGAGCAGTCACTGCTGTTTATAATGGACAGTATTATCTCATATTATTATGACCTCAGACATTGTTTGTAACTAGTTAACTGTAACGTCTTTGTGTTTCAGTGACTGTGTGCGCCTGAAGGCCGCTGACATACAGCCAGATATCTTCAGCTACCTCCTCAACCTGATGTACACAGGCAAGCTTGCACCCCAGCTGATAGACCCTGCACGGCTGGAGCAGGGGGTCCGATTCCTGCATGCCTATCCACTCTTACAGGAGGCCAGCCAGTCTGTGTATTCACACTCTGAGCAGCACAGCATCAACCTTTCCACCTCCCTCTACGGCATCCAGATCTCTGACCAACAGGTAGGGCTGTCGGCTAGATTGCCCTCTCGACGGCAGCTCTCCTCACCTTTTGACATGGAGCAGCTGAGCTCAGAGGGGAAGTTTCCGTCCATGCCGGCGGCCACAGCTTCCTACGCGAATTCCTTACTGTCCAAGCTCACTTCCTTACCCCAAGACATGGAGGCCTCGACCAGTGGCACCAAGCCTGCAGTTGAGGAGGGGGGAATGGACTTAATAAGTGCAGATGGTTCCTCAGCCAGTGCCATCCTCCATGTAAAGCCCAGCATCATGAAGAGGAGTTCCTCCTTCAGGAAGCATTACTCCTGTCATCTGTGCAGGAGTCGATTCAACCAGAGAAGCCTGTTGAGAGAGCATCTCTTCCAACACACCCAGGCTCTGCAGCAGGCGCCAGCTGAGCCCAGCAATGCACTCTCACCTGTCATGAGCAGAGAACATAGCATGCTAGAGTTAGAGGGGGTCCTGAAGGGAAGCAAGTCAGGGTCGAGTGCCTCGGCTGCCACTACAGCAGTAGAGATAATCAGCGACAGCGAGCAAACGCCTGTTTCAGGTACCAACTCGGACTCTCCCCGAGCAGAGGTGTCCACGTCCAGCTGGGGGGTGGGAGGATTAAATTCTCAGGCAGACACACCACCTCCATCAGACATTGCAGACATCGACAACCTGGAGAGTGCCGACTTGGACAGGGAAGTGAAGCGGCGGAAGTACGAGTGCTCCACCTGCGGGCGGAAGTTTATTCAAAAGAGCCACTGGCGCGAACACATGTACATCCACACGGGCAAGCCCTTTAAATGCAGCGCGTGTGGAAAGAGCTTCTGCCGGGCAAATCAGGCAGCCCGCCACGTGTGCCTGAACCAGGGTGTCGACTCCTACACCATGGTGGACCGTCAGAGCATGGAGCTGTGCGCTGCAGGCGACGACAGCAGCCAGATGGAGGCGATGTTCTTGGGTTCGTCAAAGCCTTATAAGTGTAACATTTGTGCGACCACCTTCTCCAGTCCTAATGAGGTGATCAAACACTTGTGCTTTACTCAAGGGGGATTAGTGGGGCTGCAGGGAAACGCGGGCGCAGGGATGCTGCTCCAGCGTGAAGAGTTCTCCAAAGATGAAGGCTCTGATTTGTCCAACTCTGGCACCCCACTAGCACCCATAAAGACTGAGGAAATCCTCGTAGAGTAGTGCCAAAACTGTGTATTTGTTCCTTTTTAACATGTTTACTTTCTAAATTATGTTTAATAGGTAAGCTAAAGGTGAAGTTAGTCAGGGTATGTATGTTTGAGGTCTTTTTTCTTTTCTTTTTTTTTTTGGTACAGTGTTTTTGCCTTGAGTATGATTTTAAAAAAAAAAAAAAAAAAAAAAGAAAGAAAAAAAAAAGTGAATTAAATAGTAAAGTACATTTGTCTTTAGCTTTCTGGAGTTCAGTCAGACATCATTAGAAAAGCAAATTATAACATTTGACTCAAGGCTAAGTGAAATACCTATGAGGGAGATGAAGTAACTATTACCTTGTTACGTCTCATCATTTTATTGTTAGTGTAAATTGGTATTAAACTCTCATATGTCAGGCTGTTCCACATTGATTTTACTTAACAGCTAAAGTTGTGGTAAGGCGGCACATGCAGACTTTGAGCACACGAGGAAGAGGAAGCTGAGACAGTTCCGGAGACAGCATGTTATGAGAGGAGTTTTCTGTGCTAGAGTTTTGGAGGAGAAAGAGTTGTGAACTACTAACAATCCCTCTGGAGCTGCACAGAAGAGTAGTTTCTTCATGGTCAGAAATGAAAGGTTTATTCTGCAGATCAGGTATAAATTTTAATTTCAGTTAAAAGCACACAAGTTATTCCGACCTGAGACAATCTGTGCTCTTTTTTTTGAGTAGATGCCCGATATGCAGGAAAGTTTGTCTTCCATTAATGTTTTGGTTGGCTGTTTGGCTTAGCAAAATTAATAACTTGAAATGTAAAGTAATGACCATTATATGCATCCTTCTCCGCAACTATTAGTTGTTGTTTTTTTTTTTTTTTGGTTTTTTTTTGTTGTTTTTTTTTTGTTGACTGTGCCGAGTATGAATATTGTTCCCATGTCATTACACCTAATTAAAGCACAATTGCTCGTCATAATAAGAGTTTGGCTACTGAAAATTGGTCACAACAAGCTAGAGAATTCATTGTGTTTACAGTTAAGCCACTTCCTTCTTACTTTCTCATTTTAACTTATGTTGTATAACTGTTTAATTACTGATTGAAGAAGCAACATGTTCCATTCAGACACACATGCCATAATGGGAAGCTGTCCTGTACAATATTTAACACCTTGTCTTCGTATAATTTGCTTCACTCTACGTCTAAAAGGCCTTCCTTTTTTTTTTCTTTTTTATATATACATGCTTTTCTAATTCTATATACAATGCTATATTTACAAAGATTACTTTATATTGCAAAGGTTATATTATTTGACAAATGGCTTTCAAAAATAGGATTACATTTGGTTTAGCAAAAGTCTATGTATTAGGGATGGGCATGATACATGTATCTTTTAATTTCTTCAAGAAATAGGTTAGAATTAAAAAGATGATTCAGCATTTTAAATCTTGCCCCCTTGCCAAATTTGTGCCAATTGCAAAGCTTCTTATTCATTTTGTGCAAAGGGAAACATTTTCAATATATTGTTAAGACCTTCTGACATCTGTGTTCTTTGAGAAATCAGAAAAAGAAGTAGTAGCTGCAACAGTAGTCCTTTTTATAGAAAAAACATTGTGGGAAAAATATGCAGATTAACACGTCGTAGTGTAAATGATGCAGAGGTGGAGTTTGAATGCTCCACCTGTTGGTGTGGAGGTCATATGATCGCAGGCAGGGATGATGTTGTGACAGTAGCTTTAATAAGAAACATGAAATGACAGGGAGACATCTCTATATACTTGACTGTCAGGATACATATATGTAATGGGAATATCAAATATGCTATTAATTGTATTTTACAAGAACATCAATTACTTGTGATAACACAAACTTTCTATGAACTACTGATGACTGGAAATTCTGCAAAAATCTTTACATACATGTCCAGTTAATGGGATTTGTCATGGTGAAAAGAAGCACAAGTAGCATAAAACAGGTTGTTCAGGAACAAAATTCTCAATTAGGCCGCTTTCAGGCTGAGATGGTCGGGTTTAAAACATATCAGTGAGCGTCACTGTCTTAACTTTTTTGTTATATTTATCTTTACACATTTGAATATTAAGATGAAATATATTTTAGGGAGACATTTAAAACCGTCTTAATTTTGTTATTGTTTTGTTTAGTCGGAAATAAATGTTACATTGTATTGTTATTGCAACAATATTGGCTTTTTTTGCTGCAAAAACTAACCAACCCTGCAAAATCCAAAAATGATTTTAGTCTGACATTTGTCCTCCAAAATTCTAGCTGACACTGCAGCGGTAGCTAGTCGTCCTAGAGACCAATCTAACAATCCAGAAGACTTATGATCATTTCATTTGCAATATTATTTTAAAGCAGAGTTACTAATTAAGTTAATTAAGCCTCACAGAAGCTCATTCATGTGTGTTGTGTATAATAAGTATTTTAAATTTAGTCTTTGTTGGATTTATTTCCATCTTTTGATTATTTTAATACACTTGTGGAAATATTAAAGATGCCCATCCCTAGTATGTTTAATATGTGTAGTTGTGTTTTTTTTTTTGTGCCAATTTCACCCAACCTCAAGTACAGGTTTTTGACAGTGAGGATGAGGTTTCGATTCAGTTTAAGTGGGATTTCTTGTACTTTAAACCCCACCATGTTAAGTATTGAACAGCAGTTTTGCTTTGATACAATGAGCCCTGTGTTAAGCTAGGTGGAGCTGTTTTTCTTTTTGGTCTACTCAGGTCTAGTGAGGGGAAGGCTGTCAAGTTTGAAGTGTTGTGTTGTGGTTTCCAACTATATGGCCATCTTTGACATTAATCAATATTCCTACACTTAAAAAAAAACAACAAATATCTGTAAATGTAATCTTACAAGTGTTTAGTATTGACAAAACGGAAGGATTCTTGTTTGTATCGTCGAGCTTGTTTAGTTGAGGCAACTGAACCGCTGTACTGCTGACATTCATTTGTCAAAGCTCAATTGACGCTCATACATTAGCACTAAGTCTATATCCTTCCTCATTTCAAATTGTAAGTGTTCTTCTGCCACACCAGTCTTGTAATTTAATGGTTTGTGTATGTGTGTTTTAAACATCTCAGTATCTCAGGAAGATGAGAAGTTTGACATTGTCTTTTCTGTCCAAACAATAATTTCATTTCAAACCCATGATCGTACTCCCCAATGCCCAACTGACATCTACTGTGATCAATTTGTGTTCTCAGGAATGTGAGTTATTTTCTGTATAAAAAAACTTTGTTTTTTGAATGAACAATAAAAATGTCTTTTTTTTTTATAATTGTGGGTCTTTTTGTCTCATCTTTACCTCAACAAAACGGCTTCAACAGATTCATTATTTTTGTCAGTTCATATAGCATTTATAACTATTTAAACATTAATACATGGTATTAAATACATGTATATACACATATATACTGTAATTGTAAGCAGATAAAAGGACATTCTAGTGTCTAATTATCAACAATTAAATATATATTTAATATTATTATACCTGTGTTTTACTATATTGTCTCTTGCAGCCTTCACTTATGGGTGAAGGAGAGGGTATAGATGTTGACAACATACATTAAAGTATGCTTTAAACCATTTATTATGTTTCTACGCTGTAATTAATGTCTTTATAGTGACTTATAAAAGACCCAGAGATGAATACAAAGCACACACCAATTTTCTCTACCTTTATTGAATGAAATATAGACATGTTTCTGTATCCTTACTATTAACAGCTTGGAAAATATAAAAGACCATTAAGACCATGCTACATGAATTTTATGCTAAATGGCTGCAGGTTATTAGTTAATATAACAACAATATGGTTTTTCAGTACATACAGTAGGTATACAATCTGTACAAATGTTAACAGGTTCACAGTTAAGTGTGTTACAAAAAGCAGGGAGGACTGAAGTGGGCGGGTGCCCCAGCTAAATGCTTTACATTATGCAGCAATAGCAAAAGTCTTAAGCTAATGCTGTGTTTCTTTTTTTTTTTTAAATCATTTATTTTTTACATAAAGCAAGTATGGATGTGGCACACCCTATAGGGAAGTGGTGACCTAACGGGGGTCTGTACTTCCTGATCTTTCTCTCGTTTGGTCATAAAGCTGAGTGAAACGTGAGCCTCTAGAGCTGCTCGTGTCAGATTTAAATTAGTGGATTATAGAAACACTTGCGGTTCATTCTCAAGATGTCTTAAGAATTGACACAGTGCAAGTTTGCCAAATTTGGTAGGACAAAAAAAATACCAGTGTAACCCGTGGCCACACGTTTGCTTTGGTGGAACGTTTGAGACCTTCCTCAACCCGAAAACATCTACCACTTGAACTCGCAAAATAAGGCCTGACCATGTGACTTTGATACGTGACTAGCAATAGTAGCCTAGATGCTTTAGGATTTTAATTGGATGCAACTGATGTCTTATCCTGTGAGCAATGGAAAAACCATGACTTGCTGATTGACCCTAACTCAATTTGGCTTTTAAATTAGGAGTAAAATAAGATTTTATTTTTACTTCAGGTACCATGCAGTCAGTGTCTGTGCCTCTCTAAATCCCCAACCAATGCCTGAGCCATCATGCTGCGTGAAGAACATGGTTTACAGACTTCATCACTCTTGTTAAAACATACAGTTAAACATGACACCAATGACTGAACACTGAAGGGTGCACTACTTTGTGTAGGCAACAGAGGGCATCAACATACTTTCTTGTCTTTTCATCAAGAAGTATACATATAGTGTAGTAAGGAGGTGTTAAATGTTTACTTGCTACACACAAATAATACATACAGTATGTCACACATTAACTCGGAAACATGGCCTTTAAACAATGTGATATGCTTACATGCATGTGCCTACCCAGTCTGACTCTTCCAGTGTCTATGTATTCTTTGCACGTCACTGTTTACCAAATACCTCTGCCACATGAGCAAATGAGGGTGTTATATAAGTATTTTATTGTATTATTACATGAAACAATGTGTAACAATGTCTTTTTCACAGTAAATCAGGCAGTGATTGTTTGTCTTATCTACATGAAGCTTATTAAGTATTTTGTTGGGGTGCAGATTGAGAACACATAGCGACAAGAGAATGTGTGAAAAGCATTTCTGGTAGATATCATCATATTCTCTGCCCTCTTGTTGTTTTTCTTCAGTCAGTGTTATCACTTACTGTCAGTGGAATCACACTTGTACCATGGTTTAGTTATAACTGCAACAGATTCTTGAAATAATCATTGAATATGACTATTAAAAACTGCGATACATCGGCCATTCATATGTAGGCCTCTCACATTTGTAGTCACATTGGTACATTTTACTTTCTAGATGTTTCTCTGTATCAGCCATTAAATTTACTGTCGTACTGTTGCTAAAAATAATACCAGATGTATCACAGTATAATGTGGGAATTTTAAAAACCACAAGGCAACAATATCCAAACAAAAAAAAAAAGAAAAAATAGGGGTGAATGAAAGAATATTCAAGATATAAATACAATATACAAGCTAATAATCCTCCATCTCCTCACCTTCTGACACCATCTTACTCTCCCTACTATACACATACAAACACACGCGCGCACACATATATGAACAGATACTGGACCAGGTTGCAGATTCTCGTCTTTTGCAGCAAGGGCAATGGAAAGTCACCGAGACACTAAACACACATCACACTGATTACAAGCCAGAACATGCTTTAGTGTGTGTATGACAGTGAGTGAGTGGGTGAGGATATGGTGGTGGGACGTCACGTTTTGCGGTGACAGGGCTGCAGGATGGGGTTGGAGTACAGGTGGAAGGGGAGGTGGAGAGAATGGCGGAGCTGTTGCTCAGTCACTCAGTCTCTCTGGGCGGGATGGGTGGAGCCCAGTCTCAGAGCAGCCTCTTTCTTTCTCTCTCTCTCTTTCTCTCTCCCTCATCACTCACTTCCTGGTCCAGACAGTGTGTCTCCCAGGCATCAGTCTTGTACCCTCAGCTGTAGTGATGAGGAACAAAAACAAGATATTAGGAACAAGAAAAGACTGCAACAATCTGAGATTGAAATTACATTTGTAAACATCTTTGTCCTTCAGTATGCTATGTTGTAGGACCAGAATACCTTTATTGCATTTAATGTAATATAATCCATTAATCTATTACACTTCATTTTCCTCTGCTGCAGAGCTGCATGACTTCTTAATATATATTGAATTGAACAATGTCCAGTTTCTCCCTCTTTCACATTGGTTAGATTAGATAACGTGTGGCACTGAAACGTTGTTGCACATCCATATAATTTAGTTGAAACAACAAAAAAAACAACAACAAGAACTCCTTGAGGTTTTGTAATTGAAACTAACAAATGCGTACTACGACATGGTTTCTTGACTCCATACCGAGGCTGCGAAAGAAGGAAAACAGGAGGAGGGAGCGGAGGAATCATAATCAGTCTTTCAGCACAAGTTCATCTGCCCCTCACACACCGCTTCCCTTTAAGACCCCGGCCTACAAAGAAGGGGTCAACGGCGGCATTCCTGCTTTGATATCAAAGGTCCCCTGGTTACTCATACCCCGAACAAAAGCTTTTTCATCTGGTCAGTGGGCATATCCCCTCCCCTACTCCCTAATAAAAGTAGGACCCATTGATGTTTAAAAAGAATCCACTATGAGAAGATTGCTTGATAGGCCAACAAAGGAATTAAAAAAATAACGACCTGTTTTCATTCTTCACTGTTCCCATTGCAAATTTTACCATACTGAAAAAACTTTTATTTATTTTAACTTTTTTAATTAACTGCGTTTTTAGTTCTTACTGTCAAGGTTTCTTCACCTTTTTCCAGCTTTGCCAGCACCTTACAGCTGTCTAAAATTACATATTTATATACAGTACATACAGTATTTACAGTATACTGATACAGTGAACTTCTTCATCAGATTAATTAATTCATTAATAATGTTATTGTGATATAAACAACCACATTATCTTTAGTGACAGTATTCTACAGAAGGATGACAAATTAAAAGGAAAACAAAACTAAGTTTCAGTTTCTAATATGCGTCACCTGTTTGTAAGTAGACTTCGAATAAAACATTTCAAGCAGGTACAAGAAATGTTTTAATTTTACATTTCCAGCACCCTTAGGAACCCTGCATATAAAGCAGTTGTCATGAACATTGAATATCAATGTTATAAGATCAGTCTCACCTGCTCATGATGCTGCTGTGATCTCTGTGGACACAGGTTCGATCTCCTTCACGGCCTCCTCGATCACCTCGATCACCTGCGCCATCACTTCCGCACACTTTGCAGATGATGTTTCTGGTGTCTCTGCCTCTGTGTCTTGGCTGGGAGTGGAAACCTCTGTTGAAGCTGTCACTTGGGGTTCTTCTGACAGTGTAGAGAGTTTCTTTTCAGTTGCAGTCTTCTTAGCGTTTACGCCGGTGTCTTTAGCTACAGGACCGTTGCTGTCAAACTCTACTGCAGCCTCTTCTTCCACTGACGGTTCCTCAAACACCTGTGCTGTTTGCAGGACGACTTGGACTGGCATGTGAATCTCAAGCACTTTCTCATTGTTCTGCTCTGACTTATCTTCCTCTGATTGTGGTTCCACTTCCATAGCTGCTTCTTTGACTTCTGGTACTACTTCTATAGCTGCTTCTTTGACTTCTGGTACTTTCTCATTGTTCTGCTCTGACTTATCTTCCTCTGATTGTGGTTCCACTTCCATAGCTGCTTCTTTGACTTCTGGTTCTTGAACCTCTGTGTCTTCTTTACTCTGTTCCTCCTTGACCTGTTCAAGCTCCTCCGCTGTCTGACTCTCTGCCTGACTCTCTGCCTTTATCTCCACCACTTCTTCCACTATGACGGTTTCTTCACTTGCTTTTACCTCCACATCTTTCTTCAAACCTTCTTCTGGTTTCTTGTCCTCTACAGAGGCATCAAGGCTCTCTGTAACCTCTACAAGGGTTGTGTCAATGACCTCCATGCCAACATGGAGCAGTTTAGGTGACTTTGATGCTGTTTTTTGGCAGACAACAGCAACAGGGGTGTCAGCGATAACGAGGGTCTCTGTTGGGACCTCAATCTCTTTCTCTGTTGTTGCTATAGCCTGGACTGGTGTTGGAGTAGTGGGCTCTTTGGATTCAGGCTCGTCTTCTGAAACTTTATCCATGGCATCCTGAATGACAGCCTGGGCAATGACCATACTCTGAGCCTCAATTTCACTGGTCTGCTGGACGTCTTCCTTGATTTCCTCCACTTTCTCGTCAACTGACTCGGCTGCATTTTCCACGTCTG
Source organism: Bovichtus variegatus (assembly GCA_943593645.1). Lineage (NCBI taxonomy): Eukaryota > Metazoa > Chordata > Actinopteri > Perciformes > Bovichtidae > Bovichtus > Bovichtus variegatus. Next base: position 8,454,188 of record CALSCE010010644.1, read on the forward strand.
ATGCTGCCACACTGACTGGGGCCACAAGCACCACTAATTGAGTAATAATAACCTCCTCACTTGGTACGTCTACAAGGATGGATGGCTCGGTCTTCTCTGTTGTGGTGGTCTTTGTGCTTTCACATATGGTGGAGGCTATTTCTCCAGTCACATACTGAACTACCTCTGTTACAGTATTTGTTTCAGTGGCAGCAAGCTGCTCCACATCCAGTTTCACTTCCTTGGTTTCTATTGTCGGCTCAGTGACTTCTGCACTCTGGGTGCAAACAGCTCTTTCAGATGTTGGTGTAATGGGATCTGCTATAACAGTTTTAGGAGAGTTCTCCCTCATTGAGACAGGCTGAATGATTTCAGACTCCTGAATGCTGACAATTCCAACTTCATCAAGCCCAGATTCAAGGCTCATACTGGCTGACTGAATGTCTGACGATTCACTCTGTAAACTTTTAACAAAAGGCTGAAGCTTGGTGACCTCTACTTGGTGGACTTGGGCCATGAGCACCGCATCTTCTGTAACAACGGCTTCCTCTGTACTTGCTGGCTTCTCTTCCACTGACACCTCTGTGCTTACACCATCATGGATTACGGCCACACACTCTGCAATGGGCATTGCCGGTTTCTCCAGAGCTACTTTGGCAATCTCCTTGGTTCCCAGGCCAGTGCAGATAGCCATGGCCTCGTCACAAGTGTGTGGCTCCAGGATAGTAATTTCCTTGGACTCTACAGTCTCAATTGGGGCTTCATTCTCCAATTTCTCAGAAGCTACCTCTATTGATACATCTTCAACAGTCAGATCTGTCTGGGGTGGAATTGCACTAATTTGGGCCTCTATGCTCGCCATAACCTCCACTGCGTTCTCTGGTTGGGGTTCCTGAGGAACAGGAGTGGTTTCTGAAGATGGAGCTGGAGCGAAAGGCTTCACCTCAGCTGTGGAAAGTCTGCGCCCTGTGCGTCTAGGAGGTTTAGGGGACTGATTATCCTTATCCTCATCCTCTGCGATGTCAGTGTCAATTGACTTTGGTGTGGCAGCATTCTCAGCCTCCTCTGGAATGTCACTCAGCTGATCATGTTTGTCATCACTGTCTTCGACAGCAGCTGGGATCCATGAAGGGGATCTATCTTCAGCGGTTACTATAATCTGGACTTCAGAAGTTTCTGCTGGTGCTTCCTGTTCAGCTTCAACTTGGTCTTCATACTCTGAGAGAGGAACCACAGCTGGGGTGTCAGAGTCCTCCTCGCCCTGTTCAATGGAGGCTTGTTTTTCCGCCTTCTTCTTTCTGCGTCCAGGGAAGAGCTTCCTCAGTGAGAATAAAGACTCATCTTTTGGCGCTTCACTGTCTGACTGAACTTGTTCTGCCGTTTCCTCAGGCTTTTCCTCAACTTTCGCCTTATTCTTTGGCATAACCATGCGTTTCAGTGTGTCCCAGGTGGATTCTCTCTCAGGGACAGGGCTCAAAGGTTCAGGGGAGGAAACAACTTCTCCCTCACTCTCTGAGTTTTGGGAAATGACAATGGCTGCCTCAGTTTTGACCTCCTGCTCCCCTTCTACCACTGCTGCTGCTGCTAAAGATTCCTCTTCAACCTTGGTCTCCTCATCGTCAGAATCTGAGGTCTTCCTAGTCCTCTTTTTGGGTCCACCCATACACATTAAAGCCTCCCAGGAGACAGAGGTGTCCATTTTCTTTTTGGGCTCTTCCGTGCTGCTGACAAGTTTTTCTGTGTTTTCAGTCTTTGGCTCTTCCTCAGTTGGCTTATCCTCCAAAGCCTCCTCCTCAACACTCTTATCTGCTAACGGGGCACTCTCAGAAGAGGACAGGGTGGCTGATTTAGCTGGTTTCTCACCTGTGGCTTCATCTTCGCTCTCAGAAGACCTTTTTACACGCTTCTTGGGTGTTACTAGTTTCTTGAAGGAGGACCAAGCAATGATACCCTCTTTTTTCTTCTCTCCATCAGACGCAACTTCACCATCAGTTTCTTGACTAGACTCATTCTGGGTCACCTCCACAGCAATAACATGCTCTCCTGACTCCTCGGGAGATGAGGGCCCACTGTCACCTTTTGGAGCTTCTGCTGACTCAGTGGAGGATTGAAGCTGCTCAGCTGCCTGCTCCCCAGACTCAGTGAGCTTCGACTCAGTGTCCTTCTTGGTCTTCTGTTTCTTAGTTGAGAGCTTCTTCAAGCCAGCACCAGTGAAAAGCTTCTTCAAGGGGCTTCCCTGGGACTTCACCTTCTCCTGTGATGATAGCAGCTCAGCCTCAGAAGTCACCTCTACTGTAGCCTTCTCCTCTTCTGCACTTGCTTCAGCCTTTTCCTCTTCCAGTTTGGTCTCATCAGTAGTTGCAGAAGCAGGCGTTTCAACAGTGACCTCTGGTTCTGGGGTCGTCTCTGATTTCACTTCCTCTGGAGTGGCTGGTGCATCCTCCTTAGTTTCTTGCTCAACCTCATCTTTTTCTTCCACAGCAGCAGGAGTTTCTTCCGTCTTAACTGTCTCCTCCTCAACAGCTGCCTCCTTGTCTTCCTCCTCTTTTGTCTTCTTGATGCTGGCTTTCTTCCTCAGGTTAGAGAAGAGACCTACACTGAAGAGCTTCCTAAAGGGAGACAGGGTGCTCTCTCCTTCCTTCTCAGCTGCTTCATCAGTAGCTTCAGCGGCAGTGCCCTCAGCTGGGGCATCAGTGGATTCAGCTTTGTCATCTTTAACTACTTCGGCATCAGCACTAGATGCCTCTTTATCAGCCTCCTTTTCTTCAGTTGTGCCCTTCTCCTCAGCAGTGGCAGCCTCTTCCTCCTTTGTAGGTTCATCAGTCCCACTAACCTCCTCTACTTCTTTATCTTTGACTGTCAGTAGCTTCACAGGATCTTTCTCCTCACTTTTGTCCTTCTTCAGTGTGAACTTAAAGCCCACAAAGCGGAAGATCTTCTTGAAGCCCACTTCATTGGCATCACCAGGTTTTTCCTCCACTGCTTTCTCCTCAACAGCGGAGATGTCATTGGCATCAGGAGACTCTTTCTCCACCTTCTCGCCGTTCACTTGAGGAGCCACTTCACCCTGGATGGTGTCCATAGTCTCAGGAGCCTCCTCCTTCTGAGCCACACCATCCGGCTGGCCAACTGAAATGACAAGAAAAGAAAGAATTTGATGAAGATATGGATCACTGTTTTCTCACTCCAGTTTTACTGCCTCTTATACAGCTCATACTGAACTACAGAACAGGGTTCAATAAAAATCTCTGAGGAGAAACTTCATTAAAAACAGGAGGATGTCTCATTGCCATCTGAATTTAATCAGAGACGTTGTACAGAAAGTATTCGCTCAGACCCTAACCCCTGAGCAGATTTTATCTAGCATATGACCATTTAATTGCAATTAGATTGCAATTTGGCACAACTAATCATGTGGTATGTAAACTCGCTTAAAATATATACAGTTTTGAAACAAATAATACAGTAATATTGCACAATGAGAGTCATACTTTTGGAAATTTGTGGATTGAGGTCCAAAAACAATGTGAGCAGACCAATAACACAACATTGCAATGGTGCATTGTGTGAACCACTTCTACTTTCTTTTGACAGTTAAAAGTTCAATGTGTAAGATGCCAGAATTTAAACTTAACAAAACAATTAACTTACATTATCAACATAACGTGAAGAAGTAACTGTGTTAACGTTATGTCAAAGACGTCTATGTATTGTGAAGAAATATTATATGATAATATACTTACAAACTAACACAACGTTACAAAGGCTACAGCCCCTGGTTAACACTAGTGCCCCAGTAAACACAGATGGATAAACCCCACATGAAGATTATAAGACAGCAGTGCTTTTTGACCGGCTCTGAAGAGTTTCAGCAGTTTGGATGAATTTTGCGTATTCTTACCCACTGACAGGCATTACACAGGAGTACATGCAATACACAATCTAAAGAATAAATTAGAATAAAAAAAATATGCCAAACTACTACAACTAACATAGAAACATTAGAGATTGTATGAACCCAGTTTAGAGGTGAAATACTGCCCCCTATTTCTTTGGAGCAGGTGGCTCGGAATTACACATTGAACCTTTAAGCTGGATCACCATTATTGAGTCTAATTCCCTGGTTGTTATACAAATGTAAGACAAATGTTGTCAGCTGAGATAAGACACAAACACACTCATGCAACACATACACACGATGTCTGGCTGCCATGTCTATCTGTGTTTTGACAGAGGAAGGCGTAGGCGGATGACGACCTGCCAGTGTTTGAAGCTTTTCTTCTTTTTTTTCTCTGCCTTTCTTTTCAGATCTCAGTACAGTCTGGAAAACCTCACATCTGATACCCCAGGACTCTCAAAACAAATTCCCAGGACTTTTAATGCCTAGCTATCAGCTTACCTGATTACACACACTGACAAACACAAAGACATACATGCACTCCCTGTGGGAATTACCTCCCTTACAAAAATACATGAGGACAATATAAAACAAGGTATTTGAGCCCAGTTTCCATTTTCATTATGTTATCTCCTATGAAAATTGGATTCAGTTTGTAAATATATCTATGAAAGATGACTAAGTTCTTGTCTCACTCAACAATGTAAACTATGCATCTGTCCACATCCTTTTCCTAAATTATAGGCATGAAGCTTCACTCAGTAGTACTGCATTCCTAGGAAAGTTAAGCTTTAAATACAACTGTTATTTTATAAAAAAGAAGGTAAAACACTGCAGCATTTCCCACTAGATGTGTATGTAAAGTGTTTTCATAAACTAATTAGTGTTAGTGAGGGCACACCCATATCTTTGTATATGACCCGAGAGGAATGTAAACTATGCTGTTCACTCAGTGTCAAAATTATTTTAGGACGCCCTAAACATAATCTGAATTTAAATGCCCGGGGACTTTCACAATGTTTATTTGTTTTTTGGTTAAACTGTCTCGAGTGTGCCCATGTAGGATTCAAACTAAACAATACAGGCCTGTACTACAACCCCTCCTTAAAATAAAAAAACCTCCCAATCTCCTTGACCCAAATTCCACCACAGCAGGATGGATGGGGACCCACCCCCATCCAATGGCACACACTCGTGCAAACACAATAGCCTTCTAACCCTCTCTGGCCTCTGAAAATAAAAGAAGGGGGGTGGTCAACTTTTCTATTATCAAGACACACTGCAGCTTGGGAGAACTTTGCTGACTTTACTAAAACGGTGTAAACATGAATAAAGAAAGGTGATTTATAAAATACAATATCACGTGGCAGTGGGCGCTCTCTCACATATGTGTTACTTTCGACATACTTGAATCGTATTTAAATCACACAGTTGTTAAGCTAGCAGGTCAAACCAACAAACCATAAATTTAAAAAAGTCTGTGTTCATCTAATATGAAACCTGATTAAACACAAATTCAGCTCAATTATGCCTAAATAGCAAATCCCTGTTATTCATATAGTTACACCAGCTCCTTTTCAATGAAGTTCCGATGCAGTAATGGGAGTGTGTGAAGGAAGACGTCTGTGTGTGTAGGAAGGACACATTGTCAGAAAGCCAGACAAGGCTATGTGTATCTACATGGATAATAAAACAGGAACCATGTTGATTTAACAGACTACTGGGATCTCTCTCGTCTTTTTGATCTTCGTTTTCCGGCCCACCATTTTTTCTTTTACAGGCACACAACTGTTAACATCCCTAGATTGATTTTGTTTGTGTGTGGGGGTTGATGTGTGTCGGAGGAGGGTGGGTGTTTTGAATAGCGACTGTACCAGAAAGAATGTGAGTCTGAGGCTTCAGGGGGGCGAGGAGGGGACAGTTAAGAGATGGCATTGAGGGGGTAGGATGGGGAAACCGGGTCGGCCCTGGGGCCGAAGAGGGTGTTACATATCTGGCACACACATTCATAGTTGAAATGTTTCTCTCTGCTGGAGACAAGCTTTGTTTATGTGTGAGAGGGAGAGCATGTGGTAAGACGATGCTCTCATATTAAATATCATCGTCTCAGCCAAAACGATTGTTGTAAATCTGCCTTAGTCTCTAGTGAGATCAGATAATGTTTCTGTTGTGGCTGATTCAGCACTAGTACGTGTTTGCGTGTTGATGGGGGGGGGAGGCTGAATGGCAGCTATTCTTTCTAGCCACTGTTTACAGACTTTGCCAAATATATGCAAATCCTTAATGTTATTATCACTGTCTGGAGCACAAGCCCTTTAAACAAAAGAAGTCAGTTAAAATGAGGGCAGGGACCCACCACCACACCCTCCCCCAACAGACCCCATACTAGCGTCCCCTCTCTGTATCAAAGGTGTGGTCAAAGTGTCTCCAAAGCTCCGGGGGACCCTACACATCAACAGCACTAATAACACCTACAGCTGCACTATTTTCCTCATTAACATCAAGTCTGATGTGAATTAGCCCATGGCAAAATATTTTTTAAAAAAACTAAATATTTATATTTATATCAGTGCTTTGGTATTCCATTTATGTGCCGCAACCAAAAACCCCAAGGTCACCACGAAGCAAAAACATTCCAGACCTGCTCCATTTGAACCATCACTCTCAGTTGTGACTGAAGAAGAAACGGTCTTGGGATGCAATTAATTTCATACGCCCCTTTCTCCTCCTTCCTAACCTCTAAACTGAATAAGCCTACTGGGAATTCGGATCCCACTCTAATCTAATGAAATACTTCACATGACGGGACACAGGGGACTTGCTGGGACGGTGGTGTGAGCTAAAAGCAGGCTTTGAAAATGTTTCTATAAATGCATCTTCATATATTCTATATATCTGGCAGCTGTCACTGCGTGAAATTCTTTTCCCACCAAGAAGTTTGGCGGTAGTAAAGGAAGTATACTTCAGAGTTCAGGGCACTCAGCAGTTGGCTTTGGCAGGAGACTGTGAATGGTATCAATCCATAAACAGGTTTTTTACTACAGGGCTACTGTAAAAGGTAAAAGCTACTGGTGATGAATGAAAGAATGATGAATGAAAACTTGATGATATACTTTGACATTTTAGCTCATAAAACAGTATAAAAATGATGAACGTTATTCAAATTAAAAAAAGCATTTAAACATTATTTTACTTTACACATGATGAGGCTCTGCAGTAGTAAAAGGCCAGGACATCTACAAACCACAATACTAACCAACCACACCCTCAGGACAACAATGCCTATAGCTATGTAAGGAGAAACCCTGCTGTGGGTTTTAGACAAATCCTCAATAAATTACTACTCAACTCAACAAGTTATATTGGTACTTCACTGTAAAGCAGCCTCATATTTGAAGAAAGGTTAAGGAAACCTCTAAATTGTTAAAATTGTAAATGATCTTACCTGTTAGAGTTATTGTTCCAAGCATTGGTCAAATTCCAAAAATCCTTTCTTCCAAAAAAGTTTTATTATTAATTAAAAATATATTTAAAAAATAAGCAAGTTTTCCTTTGCTTTTGTGCACACTTAGTAAAATCTATAAGGTTTTCTTCTTGGCTCCGTCCTTGCTAGTAAACTCAGTGTGAGTGCAGAAGTTGTGTCTCTCTCTCCCAGCGCTTCTCGGCCAGTATGAACAAGAGAGAGGGCTATACACACATTTCAACAGGCTGACACACATGTCATGTTAGGACCACCCCTGCCTCCCTCTTCCTGCCACCTCCCTCTCCTTTATTCAGCTGTTCTGAATGAGCCCCCTCCTCTCCCTCCTTATCCTCCATTCACCCTCCCTCAGACTTCACTGTCCAGCCGGGACGACTGGAGCTCATCATGTGATCTTTAAAGGAAGCTTTTGCCACTCAAAACAGCAACTATTGTACATGTGTAACCTCCATATAACCCCCTTTCCCTTAATTCCTCATTATGTTTCATACACATTGTTTATTTGGAGGTGATTGGGGGGGGGGGGGGCTGCAGTCTCCTTCTCTGGCCTTAATACCCATGTGTGTCAGTTTCACACAGATTTAAAAATATAAATACCAACTGAAAAACAGTCTGAAGCACCCACCCCACCTTCTCTCCCCCCTCTACTCCCCCCTTTTCCAGGAGGCAACCAGGCTCTCCCCCATATCTCATGGCTCATGTCACTAGTCCTGTGGAGGAATGTTGACAGAGGCAGACCAGAGGGAATTTCAGGATTTTACTTTGGAAATGGTTGATATTTTTTTAGTTCTCAATTCTCTAAAGCAAAATTGATAAAATGGGAAATCTAAGTTCACAGTAAAGCCCCAAAACTCTCTAAACATATCAATGGTTGAGGCAATGTTCATAACCAAGAGCCTAACCCCAAAACTAACATGAACGGGGGTGCCATCAAGCTGCTGCCTGCCCCCTGTGAATGTTAATAGGCCCCTCTCAATTACTCCAATACAGACGCATTTAATTCAGCTTTTGTCTGTGGGGGGGGGGGGAGCTCAAAGGAATGCAGATAAATCCTCAGGTAAATACCAGCATAATCAGATCTGTCACACTTCAGCATTGTCCCAGAGGAATGTGTGAATTCCATCCAGAAGGCTCCCAAATGGGTGATAACAGCGATAATCAAGTACCGTCTGAAAGACCCCCTCACCCAGAGTGTGTATGCTTTTAAATGTAGGTACATACTGCAGAAAATGTATTGATAACAAGCATGGCAGCAATGATCAAGCACGGTGTCAGCTCCAGGTGCTGGTATTGAAGTGTCAGCAGTGTCTTTGCATACAACAGGAAAACCAGAACAATACGTTTGTGTGCTTTTCTTTTCTTTTTTTTTTATCCTGAAACTTCAACACTGGATATGTTCTCCGGGTACAAACAGACGTCAACTTAAAATCAAATCAGGTGAAAACAAGACAACAAAGTACTGCTCTGGGCACAAATGCTGGCAAAACAACTAATCTCATTTTCTTTTTCATTTGACACAACTTCATGCGAGTTTCTTTGGATTGAATTAAGAGAGCCGTGAATACAGCTGGTGGGAGTGAAAAAAACGTGTTACGGGGGGGAAGACAGCCACAGATCTAATGAAATATAATATTTACAGGAGAAAGTTCCAGAGGATAATACAATTACTCTTCATAACATTACAGCTAAACGCTTGCTTTGCTTTTGCAAAGAGCAAACTAGGATGTGCCTGCCTAGCTCTTTGCTCTAGTCTTAGTAACTTAGTTACATGATTTAAGTCTAAGTATATAATGTATTTCCACCCATGAATTAATAGGTAGCAGCAAGTTAAGAGTGGAATCCTATGGGTTTATCATGAAAAACCCTTTTCTTTAGTTTCAGTCTTTAGTTTTAGTTTCTTAGTTATTTACTAAGAAGTCATACTGACACACCACTCCAGCTTTCTCTTATTGCACTGACTCATCCGGTGGGTATTTCACTATCTGTACTTTACTCTACACAATGACCACTATGACAGGACTGTATGAGGAGCTGAGTGGACAGTGAGTCAGAGCAAAGGGAATTGAGAGTTTAATGAGAGTACCTCTGTTGTGTCGGCCCACATCGTTCCCTTCCCGACTTCCTTCATATGACTCACTCACACCAGTCACATTCCTGGACTTCCATACATACTGAAAGATTTTTAATTTAGGCACAGCTTGAGGCTACGCTGAGCTGTATGGGAAATACTGTCCCAAAGAATCCATATGGTGAGTAAGAGGACAAGGCTGCCATTTAAAACAAAATCTTTATTACGAGAACATGAACCAGCAACAATTTCTGGTTTCCCTCGGGATAAATAAAGTTCTATTTTGTGTTAATCCTGCTAACAAGCCATAGACCACCATCGTTATACAAAAACATATAAAAGAGCCACATCTTTACACTGGATGACATATTCCTTCTATGAAGTAAAGAATAATAAATACAAACGCCTAATGTAATTCTCTACATTTACATAAATGTTTTTTCTTATTATTTCTCCTTTTTTGGTCTCAGTGCTAATTTGAATAAACCCTGCGGACCTGCTATAGCCCGTTCATTACAAACTAATCTGCAGCCAAACACAAACCGACAGAACTTTATTTTAAACTTCAGACGGGCTGCAACTAATGTATATTTTCATAAAAACACATTTTTAAATGTTTTGTCTAGTCAACAGTCCAAAACCTAAAACTATTTAATTTACTATCATAGGAGACTAAGAAAACCATTAAATATTTACATCTGTAAAGCTAGAGCCAGTTTTTCTTTGAGCAGATTAAACTAGTTGCTGAATAATTGCATTAGCTTTAAGTTTGAGTAGAGATCCCAGTGTTTCTGAAGAGCCCCAAGTTTGTCAGGTTGAACTTTGGAGAAATGTGCATAAAGTGATGCACAAGACTGCTGAAACTCGCCGATACAGAAGTTTTATATGAAACTGGCAGACAGAGTGGAACAAAAAGATAACAACCTTAAAAACTAAAAGGGAAAGACGGTATATTAATGGGAGACTTCAATTTGTTTCCCTTCATTACGTAAAAGCTCATGTAATTCCAATAGGTTTCTGTCACAACACTAAATTAATGGGAGTGTATTTAAACCTCAGTTAAGTCAGGGGGGGGGTGACGCCCCACATATCACGATAAATCAGAAAACGTGCCTGAGTTCAGGAATGTTTGAGGAGGGGTCTTCAATGGTCGGGCGGGGGGGGGGTTGGGGAGCCGGGCGGAGCGGGTTTTTGTAGCCTGTAAAGAAGAGAATGACATCATCGGACAGCACAGAATAAAACCCCTCCTACTCTTTCAAGACCTGGATAGGATGATGGTGAAATAATTGGAGGAAAGGGAAACGAGGGCCGTGAGTGTGTGAACCTGCCCGAGATCATAGAGCTTTTTCATTCAATACCTCTCCTTTCTTCTCCATTTTTTTTTCATTCTGCTTTGCTCCTTTCACACTGTCGTTTTTATCTCCCGAATCCACACTCCAGTCCTCTTTAATCCTTCTCCCTCTCCACCACTTTCCCCTCTGTCTCTTCTATCCTCTTGAGACCCCATCCCACCCCTCCTCCTGGTTTGTGTGTGGGCCGGAGGGATGGATAAGAATGTCGGACAGGAAATGCAGTCGTTTCTTGACATCACTGCTTCCTCTTCCTTTTTCCCGTTTCCTCGAGGTGCACTTCATTCTGTAATCTGCACAGTCTGTCCAACAACCTTTCCGCCTTTTCTTGCTGACATTGTGTCTGTACATATCGTGATGTAGCGTGACGTCTCAAATTTGCGTATTTCGTGACCATCTTTTGTTGAATATTGCTGTAAAACAATGGAGCATCATGTTTACAGCTTTCGGCATTGAGACAGAAGGTGTTGGTTCCATAAAATCAATCTTATCTTGCACACAACTGGAAACAATTCAATTTGAGATCAAGAATGTGTGCTTCGGTAACTGTCGGTCTTCCTAGCGCTCCAGTTCAAGTCCTGCGACAAAAACTGTTATTTCAAATTTGGGTGTAGAGCAGCATTTCCTACAGAGGGGTATGTTTAGCCAGTTTTGCCATCTGTTGTACTTGCATTCCTGAAATATCTGTACCAGCAATTTGGCATTCCAGTTGCTGTTATGCATAGTCTTGTCTTCCAGTACAGACTGAATTGTGAAAATGGGGAAGTGTAGATCTAAAGAAGCCCCTCCCGGAGCTTGAAAAGGCCTTGGAAATGGTCTACACTTACAAACGAGTGTAATGGGTGAATGAAAAGGACTCATCAACTTGTCAACTTGCTGGTTGGACAAGATCCACAAAAATGCACATTTCAAATGATTGTTTGTATTCAAAGGTAGTCTAGAAGGAAGCTTTGTAACAAATAGTAGAAACTTATTTGTTGTTACTCAACCCAAAAAGTGGCTCATCTAGTCTCCGAGCCAAAGAAGAGGGTCCCACTCCCTACCCAGCTGTATTTAATGAGAAAAATGGCTCTTAACCTTCACGCTTTTCTTGGCTGCTCCTCCATCTTCCTTACCTCAGTCTCTGCTTAATATTAGGATTTGGCAGAGATCCATTATTGTGTGCTTCATCCTCACTCAAAAACAACTCAAAGACATCTTAACATGTCATTTGATCTAAATTGAGTGTATAAATCCAAATTTTCTTGTAACGGTCAGAGGACATAACTCAATGAAGTGAGTAATTCAACTTGTTGACACAACAATTTGACTTGTTTTGAGACTTTTCTTGAAACAAAAGTGGGTAACTGAAGGCAGGGCGGAACAAGTATCGAGTATGTATAAGTATTACACCTTATTCTTGCGTCGGAAGTGAAAAACCTCACATCACTGTCACATTTTTGGCAAGATTTTTAACATTTATTGCATTTATACTATTATTGAGTTATTATATTATATGGATTGCATTGTAACAGAGGTCAGAATGCTATTAAAGAAGAAGGAGAAGGAGGGGTCAGTCACATTCCTGGTCCATTCTCTCAATCCTCCATGTGCCTGGGGGAGGTTAGGGGTTGAGGAGGGAGATTATGTTCCCTGATGCCGGGAAAGATGAGAGAGGAGCGCCTGCGGAGACGAGAGGGTCCTGGCGGGTCTGAGAGCCCTGGTGGGAGTCTAACATGAGTTTGACCTTATTACTGTCATGTTAGTCCCTCTGTACCTGAGACACTATTTTTAATACTCCTAAGACTTTTAAGTGTAGTTTAAACATCTTAAATGATTTAGTTGCGACAGGCCTGCGCTCCCTACGACATACTGTATATTAGCATGCTGACGTTAGCATTTAGCTCAAAGCACTGCTGTGCCCAAGTAAAGCCTCACAGAGCTGCTAGCTTGTGTTGTTACACTAGAACCAAACTGTGCATTTACGTTTGGTCATATGGCTCTGTTCAAAATCAGGTTGGGAGATTGGATGAATATATCTGCCACCTATTGTCTTTTTGGGAGGATTTTTTTAATTTTATTTACCTATTCTAATGGTCTGCCTCCTAAGAGCGAGTGAGAGCTGCTGCTCAGCGGACACACACAGAGAGAGAGAGAGAGAGAGAGAGAGAGAGAGAGAGAGAAAGAGAGAGAGAGACAGACAGAGACAGAGACAGAGAGAGAGACAGACAGACAGACAGACAGACAGACAGACAGACAGACAGACAGACAGACAGACAGACAGACAGACAGAGAGAGAGAGAGAGAGACAGAGACAGAGACAGAGAGAGAGACAGAGAGACAGAGAGAGAGAGAGAGAGAGACAGAGAGAGAGAGAGAGAGAGAGAGAGACAGAGACAGAGACAGAGGAAAACCAATCCAACTCAGTGAATTAAGGGTTTACCGTATTTCGACCGAACCAGAGCTGGTAATTGTTGGAACAGTGGAAAGATTTAACAAGACAGTTCTGTTGATTTTTTTTTTTTTTTCTGTCAAATTTCAATGAAGTGCGTTTTATGATGAGCAATTAAACAAGTGTTAGTACACTGAAAGAGGAAAACCTGAATACAGATGTTGTAAGAACATTTCCATTTTCCAAGTTTATTGTTTTTAGACTAAAAAAAGCTAAGAGAGTTTGTGGAGAGCAAATACGCTGTAACTACCAGGGAGAGGGGCGCGCACATACACCTCAGCCAATATATGGGCAATCGGCAGTTGTTAGGCTGAACGTATTGCCCAACCCTAGTTAAAAAAATGACAGAATCTGTTACAACAATGACATATATGCTATTACACTGTTAATGTTAAATATATAAAGCTTCAACAATTAACTATCGAACAAAACACAAGGCAATTAATGGGAAAATCATTTCTGATCAACATTTATGGAGTTTGAGATCGAGGGGGGGTGGATGTTTGGTGTGTTACGGTAAAGTGAGCGTTACTGTATGATGTGTCAATAGAGCGCTTTAAGAGACCATCCAATAGTAAATGGGACAATTGGGCGTCCGTGGGATTTTTCATCAGCTTGCCATCAGCTGATCAGGTTATTGCCGATGTTGTCCCGTCAGAACTTACTCAAGCTTTATTTAAATAGCTAAAACCATGTTGAGGTCGCTTCTGTTACCAGAAACACAGAGCAGGAGGAAGAAAACGCTTTCTGTCTGATCATTTTAGAGCCCGAGACAGCGGCTGACAAATGACAGCTTTCTAATAGAGTTCTCCTATCCTCCTTTGCCCTGAAGCAAAGCACCCACCTCATAACAAATGACTGCATAAAACATGCTGCACTGATGAACATAATTGAACTACTGACTGGACAATGATGGATCTTGAGGGACGAAGGGCCTTTTAAGCACTCCAATCCAAAAACTCTGCCTCCCTAACCCTTTCCTCTGGGATCACTTCCTTTCTCTGAGGGGAAGAAATCATTCGAACGTCTTGCAGCCAGTTGATGGATCTGCGCAAATACAGTACAATCCAAGAACAAAAGAATTCCTCCCAGTAGTGTGAGTACAGTAGAAGAAGACGCACACGAACTTCCTAATAAAACCTGTAATGAGTATTGTCAGTTGGAATGTAAAAGGAATATGGGCAAAAATCCAAAAGGCACAATCTGGCGGCTGGATTGTGTTATGATGACTGTACAGCCTTATTGGCAGAGATCAGACAGAGCTTAAGTGAAGGGAGAGGTCCCTTCCACAGGCATGATGAACGTTTTGGCAACACGACTATGTATGTCCCCTGAGCAGAGTCTAAGTAAGTCCATCCTGGTATGAAATCATGACCATACACACACACACACACACACACACACACCCTACAGTACGCACAGACTGCAGTACGTTCACCTCGTAAATATTAACACCTGTAACCAAAAAGAAATAAAACTGTAGGAGAGACGGAGACTCTGGTAAATCATTTCTAACAATTCTTGATACCGTCTGACTTTTTGACATACTTGGACTGCTGCAGTATGTAGTACAATTTGACACATTGTAGAACATTGGGTTGCAACTACTACTTGCTTTCATTATTGATTAATACGTCTGCACTGAAAACATACATTTTTTAGTATATAAATTGCAAAAAACTGTCCATCACAGGTAAGGTGCCTTCGAGTGGCTCGGTTTTTCTGTTTCTGAGAAGGGATTGAGTTTATAATAAAACATTGCAAAACTCACACTGGAGCTATTGTCATTGATAAACAAAGTAATTAAAGCATTAAGTTTCTGTCAAACAAATGTTTGGATAATTGTTCAAGTACAGTGAACCACAGATGTTCTCTGTTCTCCTTTTGGAAAAACAACTTACAGTATCTGACATCGATTTGCACACAAACTTCAATGAATGAATTCAACGACTTAAGAAAATGTGATGAAGTGCACCCATCTGGTCCCATGAGTAGGATGAAACAAGCTGACATGCAGAATTTGATTTCCAGCGTTCCTACAAATAAACACAATCTGCAGTGAACACGCGAACACAGTCAGCATTCTCCCTCCCTCTCAAGCCTTGCAAAAAAAAACTTCATCTGTCCTTTCTTAAAGCCTGTAAACCATCTGGGAGGGACCGTCAGCACACTGGCCAGTAAATTACATCAGCTATGATGTCAGTCTTTGGGCTCCCACTGCACCTAATGCGCCCACACCCCTGAAACTAGCAACCCAAACACACATGCAGGCTTAAGTATGCACGCCTATATGGACGTTACAAAGCACACAACAAATCGTACTGCTACGAATGAGATTAACGTGTGAAAAGAGCAGCGTGTTTTGTTTTTTTTAACAACACATTACTGCTGTACACACAAAGAATTCTTTGGTTATGGTCTGACAAACGTTGATGTCTCATTTTGATTCAATTTGTAGGAATGATGCCCTTTGTTACAGTCTGATGCAATATATGTCTGCATCATTCATGGATGACTGTGAGTTAATGTCTTTCTCTCTCTTTATCCTTGCCTACATTTACTCCTCCTGGGTCTCGCGCTTTTCTTGTCTCTTTCTTCTCTGTAGCAAAGAAACATTTCCCCTGAAAAACTCTACTTCCATGTAATATTTATTCAGTTCCTTTCTGTCTAATAACTTGGTGCAAACTCTGCATTCCTAAGCCCCAGCTTTCTCAACCCATCTGGCACCCAAATAAGGTTAAAACAGACTTTAAGAATGATTTTAAAACAGTGTCTGAGCCAATTTGTTAGCCGTGTTTTATGCAAAACTGACGAGCAGCAGATTCAGTGTTTGTATTCACAAAGGGGTTGACTACTGACGGTAATGTAACTACAGACCACCCTAGTACTTTGATACCATTTTAAACAAATACTTTTGCCAATTTAATTAAACACTCCATGACAGACGATAGAGTAAAATATTTTTGCTGCAACATATATACCTTCTCTGCGCTTTTCTCACAGTCACATGGTCAAACTGGACTCGTTGTCTTTCCCTCTAAAAATGCCCATAAAAGTCTGCAGTGAAGTCTGATATTATGTGTTTTTCTAGTACCTTTTAATTCCCATCTACAATTCAGACATCAAAAGTAGGCACAACACCAACGGGTGTTGTTTTTTTTTTGTTTTTATTAAGAAAGTGAGTTAGGTGCCTCATGTTATCTCAAGTCGCTTCAATACTTTAAACAAGACAGTCAGTCGGCATGTTATTCAGGTTGGTGTGCGATGTGTTTGAGGTGTGGCGTTTCACCATCGCGCTGGTCCCCAAACTGTAAACACTCTGGTATACCTGATAGAGAGGGATGTGTGCTTGCGTATGCGCGTGGTTGCACGTGTGTCTGTGTGCGTGTTCGCTCATGCGTGAGCCTTTTGATCTGCAGTCTTTTGTTGTTTTCCGTTGTTATCAGAGAGATTCCTCTTCTCTTCCTGTCTCCCACAATGCATTGCTGTCTTTATCAGGCTGCACAAGAGGTAGAGAAATGCTGGGATACATACCCCACGTCCAGACCTTCCACTCCCGTATCTTTTCTCTTTTTTCTCCCATTGTGTATCTCCCTTCCTTTCACTCCCCTTTAATCTGTAACCTTGAAAATCTTTCACAACATTTTCTGTTGTTTGCCTCCTGTTTTTAGTCCTGCTAGTTAGAGCAACAGCTTCTATAAAGGGCCGTATCAGTCGGCTGGTTGGTTCAGACTTATTACAGTCCTGCGACAGCCAAAAACACTGGATTTGTTTCTTTTTTTTGTCAGAGCATTTTATTTATTGATTGTTGTCGGGATGTAAAAATAAGATAAGAAAATACATTACCCTCCCTAGCTTTAAGTTAAAGTTAACAATGGCAACAACGGGGAAAGAAACAAGGTGATATTTTTACTAGACTAGATCGACTGAAATGTTCAATATAATCTGATAACAAAAAAATAAAATAAATGTCAATAGTTTTAATTGAAAAATGCTAGCAAGGACATTTGACACAGGACTAAGACTAAATAAACTGAAGACAATGCGACTTGGTTCTGTGTACGAGAAAGCCAATGGTCTGCAGCGTCTAGTTGTGTATGCATAAGTGCACAAGATCTAAGAATTCCCGACATGGCAAATATGTGGTTCCCCTCTTTTCTGTTCTACATCTTTCCACGTTACTAATTAACTTACAGTACATGTCCACAGAAGCAACGATTTCAACAACCAAATTACTCTCCGTTCGTCTGCGTGCCACATTAACTCATACACTGTATCTCTGCTCTGAAGAGGGTATTGGGTTACTCTATAAATGGACAGAATCGCTTCATTAAATATCTTATTAAAGAGATTATTTGACAGAGTGGTATGTGACATATCTCTGTGTTTTAAGTAGTATAGGGTTACCCCTTCCCCTGGGCCATAACATATTATGAAGTGCGGAGGTTGCTTTGTGCAGGGCCAGGGTCACGGCCTGCTAAATATTTAGGGTGGGAGTACAGGCCCCTGCAGCCCGCCCAGACTGAGGGAGACACGATAGAAATTGCAAAGAAAATAAACAAACGCAGCTCTGAAGATAGGAGGGCGAGATGGACAGAGCAGGTTGGTGCACATGTGAACCTAAGTGGCAGAAATTAATTTTGCCTAGTTTATTACTGGTTAATGGTTATCTGAGATTACTGATTTAAAAATGTTCATTGTGTCCGTAGTATCTCCCACAGACAGTCCTCTTAAAATATTTGCCCTTTATAAGAGGAATGTTGAGAAATTTTAAGTGATATTTCCGCAGCTGCTAACACGCAGAGATTGCATTTGAGCTCAAAATCTTCATTTATTTCTCCTGAAGCGCAGCATCAAACTAAGCATTTACAAATGCATGCGAGTTAATATTAACATGCAATCACTTTATGGGTTAAGGAATAGTGAAGGAAAACAGGGAGAGAGAAGAGTAAATGGGTGTGTGTGTGTGTGTGGCTCCTATGTGAAAAGCCCATAGGTGTCCCCTATGTGTTGACAAAGGGATTATTTAGGATCAAGTAAATCTTACAGAGCCATGAAGACATCTGCAGAGTGAAAACTGACCCCACACAAACAAGCTTACCTTTGGCCACTGCTGAAGAAACAGTACAAAATCCTAGACACAAACACACACAAACATGGCAGCTACTTACCCCACCGACCACAGGACCATCACCCAAAGTCTCACACTGTAAATAAACAGTATTGACGGGACGGACGCACACATATAAACACACCTTCTGCCAGCGTGTTGTCCTCTGAGTGTCCATTCAGACTTGTCATGCTGGAGATTTGTCCATTTTTCACCAAAGGCTGAAAAAGACAAAGAGCGAAGAAACACTCTGAGTAAAAACGAATTTTAAATAAAAACGTCCTTTTTTACGCATTAGCATACATACATTAGGATACATGGGTTATCCGTTTTTTTCCTTTTAAGAAATATTTTGAATTTTCTTTTTCGATAAGAAGATTGGTAGCAATCATTTAACTCTCTGTAAGAAAATGAACAAGGGTATTTTTCTAAATGTCAAGCTATTTCTTTAAGGCATTAAAGACAATGACAGCCTTCACTAAAGCACTAAAACTGCAAATACGTTCATTCTATATGTATATGTCTATCGATATTATTCTGTACAATTACTCTGCACTTTAATGCTTTTTGCACTTCTGATTAGATGCTAAACTGCACATCTTTGTCTCAGGACCTGTACTGTGTGCAATGACAATAAAGTTGAATCTAATCTATTGTAATCGAATCTATTATATTCGACAGCAGCTTGTCGACACTCGCCACCAGACATACACTCTATAATACTTTTCAAATAAATGCCAACCACCAAGTAAATATTCCTTTATCTCAATCAGTGATTCAGCCTGCCAGGATGCTTTCAGATCCTTAAATGGTGATAAACATCCTTAAATAGTTTAAATAGCAGGCGGTAAAATGCATGATTAAGCGGGGGAAAAAACCATCATGACAAGACCAAAAATGGGTAAAGTTATTAAAATAGTTCTTCTGTGGAAAAAGAGCCACCCAGAAATCCTACAACAAACTGAGTAATATACCAACTTCACAGCACACAAGAAAATTATAGGAATATTGATCAAAAAGTACAATTGTACCGTCATTTTCCGTTATGGACATAGTGTGTTAACAAGTAAATAACGGACAGCCTGGCTCACAGCACCTTATCAGAGGATCTGGCTCCTGACAGAGGTTTTTCTGGTATTGACCAGCTCCAGCTGACAGCCGTACAATAGCAGGCAGGCCAGAGCTTTGTCTGTCCCAGCCAGGGGAGAGGGAACCAGAGCCTCCCCACAGAGCTGCTAATCTAACTAATGGACAACTCAGGCTCCATTCCCATCAGCCCAAACTCCTCCAGGAAAACCCTGAAAAACGACACTACAGAGGCGACACTCTGCCTGGGACAGGTTGGGAGGGACGTACTAAAAGATGAGAAAAAGAAAGTGAGAGCTGGTTTGAGGGGGGGGGGGGGGGGACCAGTCATCAGGTGGAGGCCTGTCCTACATGGTGTTGTAACAAGATCAAACTCTGAGAGGAGATGTGTATTTGTTTTTGCATAGAGGCAAAAGTGAGAGAAACGAAAATGTTAATATCTAGAAATATGAAATATATTACCTGTTTCAATCCAAATGATTAAAATGAATGTGCAAGTATGATCAAGGAAATTCCCTGCCATATATTTGGTACTGAGCCTGTTCAGTTTGAACCTGTTCGACCAGTGAAATATGGTCAGCCAATCCCTTTGGTTGTAAATTGGTTGTAGATGTGCTTAGACATAGTAAAGCAAATATACTACAAAAACATAATACAACCACGCCCTTCACCTCTGTTATTTACATTTAGCATAAAAAGCTCTTTGGTTCAAATGCTTTCACACAGAGGAAGATGCTGCTGCTGTCATTTTTGTCCTTTTAAAGCCATCAGGACCTCTGATCAGCTTTTGGTGTGAGCCATCAGCTGACCTCCAGACCTGCAGCGACCCGCCCTCCCCTAGTCAACCATGTGACCGGCATTCCCAGCATTCGTTGCCCACTTCTCCAAAATTCCACAGATCCCCCAAACACCTGAATCTACCCTCTTACTTCACCCCACCTCCCCTAAATAGTCACCCTTTGACCACCTTTGTCCCTAAGTTACCTCATAAGCCCCCTCTGACCCCGTCCAAATGCCACTCCTTCCTCTGAGCGTCTAAAATGCTGCTTCTATTTTTTCAGTGTTAGACTCAGGATACATTCGTTAAGAGCAATGGCAGAGAGTGCTACTGGTTCATAATATAGAGCAGGAAACTCAACCCAGGATCCTTGGGAATTATGTCCATATTGGAAGAGTGAAGTCTGATAAATTGCCTGAAGTGATGTCACTTGCCGCAAAAGACTAGTTTTGAAATGACAACATTCTGGTGGTGTTGAGTTAAAAAGAAGTGAGGTTATGAGATGTCTGGAGCCCGCTCCTCGTCTCTGCGCGAGGCTACATTAGCTGCTCCAAGCACATCCGAATCTCCAACCAAACGGTCAACATTGTGGGGAATGTAGGCCACAGGTTTTTACGAAGGACGAAGAATGCTTGGAATAGAAAAGGACAATATCTCTGGTTCTGCTGCATGGTATTTGATACTGTTTATTGCATTGCGGGAGACTTTTTCCCATGACTAAAATGTAGTTTTAAAATAAAACCATTGGCAAAAATAGAGGAGATGTACGATACGAAGTATTATAGACTATTTCTATTTCAATGCACTACACCGGCAGCACACAATGAGCAAAGTCAGGAGGACCCGGAGTAACTTACCTAATGTAAAGTTATCAATGACAACAGATGGTGGGAGATAGAAACAGGGTGATATTTTGGCTGGAATAGACTGACTGAAATGGTCAATATAATCGGAATAAAACTAGACTAAAATAGTAATGGTTTTCTTTGACTAAGATTCGACTAAAACTTGACATTAAAAAACAGGATATGGTTGACATATGGGACATTCGGCACAGGACGAAGACTAAATAAAATAATATCTGACTAGCACTAGCACTTCTCGTGTAATCAGGTGAGGAAGGAGGATTTCTCTTCGCCGGGAGGATCTCGTATCCCAACCATATAGAAAGGATTGAGAGTTACGGCTGTGTTGGTATGATAAGAATTGCAGTTTCAGTTCATCACTCCAGTGAACTGAACTGACCCAGTATCTGATGGTACTGCGTCGCCTGAGCTGCTTTGAATTCCTTTGGAAGTTCCCAGAAAGAACATGTTGAAGTTTCACTGCCAGTTGTGCATTTTTTGACGTCCGCTTGGTCAACATGGTCTGCCACAAAGACCTAAAGACAGACTGAGACCTGGTGGTCACAAAACAAAACAACGGCGGTAAAACAAAAATGTTTTGTTTTCCGTCTGGATTTCTGTGTAATGTGATCCGATTTATCGTATTGGAAAAAACATTTGAGCAGCCTTATTCGTATTTAAGAACAGCTGTTATTTTTAAATTTTGCAGCATTATTCAACACGACAAGACAGACAGGCGTAAAGGAGAGGCGTACACCTTCCTCGTGTGCAGCAGGTACATACTGTGGGTGTATACTGTATATTCATTATTCAATTAACAGGCAGCTCCATCGTTTCAAGTATCTGTTTACACCTCCTGCCTCTCTTATAACCTGTTTCAACTCTTTTCATTTGTTCTTTGTCTCATCTTCATTTATCACAAGAGGCTAGATACTCACGAAGAGCACTTCCCTCCCCCTCCTTCCCTCTCTGACGTCAGTGTTTCACATCTATGAGGCACTTGGTATCTGTCTGCCACAAGACCTGTGTGGCACTTACGGTAAATTGCTGAGTCATCACTCAGTCTTATAAACAACTATTGTTTGTTTATTCCAACTTGTTCATTCGAATTGCAGACAGGTAAAGTTGAACTGGACAAAGACAGAAACTTTGTTGAATCACAAATCCCTCCTATTAACATCTAAGAATAAGGCCGGTGATATTCTTTATTTTTGTCAACAAATCGCTTGAAAAGACCAAAAACAACAATATATTTATCCTACTAACAAGTATTGGCTGTGTAGCTAAAGCCTGATTCAGCAATTTATTCTGTGCAATAGAGCTCCATTGTTGTCCACAAACTATTCTCATCAATTGTACAATAAAGCGTTCAGATTAACTTTAAATCCTTCACATCGGATTGTCCACGATGAGAATGACCTACAGTTTCAGGATTAGCACTGGAGGAACAATTAGATTGCCTCCTTCGCCATTTTCCTTTGATCTTTTCTCTTACTTCACTCTTTCTGCTTTTATCCTAATTTCCTCTTTGATTCTTATTTTCTCAAATGTGCCCCTCTCTTATTTACTTCTGGGCCGCACCCCTTCACTCAGTGGCTCCAGGAGAGAGACAACCCGCTGTCTCCTAAATCACTCCACGAAGGCCAGCAGAGGAGATTTATATCCCTTAAACCAAACACAGAACGCAGGAGGACGGGGTTAATGGAAAAGAAGAGGGTGACGCAGCTGGTAAATTACATCTCAAACTCAGGTCTCTTGTCTCAGGATAGGCAGAGAAGAGGCTGAGTATCCAAAAGGAGCTTTGGTGACTTTTATTTAAATATTAAAACAGAAGTAGCTTGTGTTTATAATGTTAACAAATAGGCTGCAGGAATAGTTCAAAGAAAATAGGGTGCAATTGATTTAGGAGTTCACATGTACAAAAACAGTCGGCTCTTTTTGGTTTGTACAGGGTTCGTTCAACAGAATAGTGGATCAATGTAGCTATTATTGGATTGAATATATTTGATAATCCTTGTAGAAATAAGCAGAAATGAGATACAGTAGGCTAATATTTTCAAGCTCACCACGACACTAGCTGTACTTGTCAATCATAAAGCTGAACACAAGGACGTTGAAGCGGAAACAGCGGTTATGAATGAACTCCATCTGGCCGAGTATATTGCCAATGACTCAGTGAGGTGCTGCTTCAAGGAGAAAAACGTAACCGTTTATTGCTGCTTCAAAATTTCCTAAACTTTTTACTTTGCACCAATATAAAAGAAAAAGAAAAAAAGTGTTGTGTCACTCACATTAAATTCTGCTGTCTCAGTGAAAGACTGCAGCAGTTTAGTTTAGAAAAACGAGCAATCAACGGTAGGATTATTCCCAAGTGAACACATGCACACACAAGCAAACTCGCAGTGGGAGCTAACAGGCTTAAAGACTCTCTGTGGGGTCGTAGTTTGTATGTGACAGTTAACCTCGCAACCTCTGACCTCTGAGGTGTGGACAGAGTCTCACAGCAGACGAGGAGAATGATGTCGTTGGAGGGGGCGACTGGGAGAATGGAGCGCCAAGATAAAGGTAGAGGTGAGGAGGAGTGAGGAGGTTAAAGCAGAGATGTAAAGATAGAAAGAGAGACACGATGAGAAACAGAGAGCCAGAATGAGGAGAAAAAGAAGACAAGAATGTAGCCCAAGGTAGTTCCCATTTTAATGGCATTTTATGTTCAGTCAGTCATCCTGTTAAGAGTCTATAACTAAGAATGATTGTTTATGGATTTTCTATAAAAGAGCTTCAAACCAATTGTCTACCCAGATTTCACACCGTTGTTCTATATCCCTGTTAAAAGAGGATGGCTCCACAGTTTACTGTAAAAACAAAAAGAAGAAAAAGTCCTCTTCATTCTCAGAAAATGCTTCAGGTCATAGAAAGAAAAGAAAAACGTAGAGAAATGCAAAAAAAGCAGTAGCTCTTATATCTGTACAATAAATATGAAGCTGTAGCCAGCAGCTAGTTATCTTAGCCAAGAAATAGTCCGACTCGTAACCTGCCCAAACGTTTCTATATTCCAGTTGTTGTACAGACTAAACAAACAGGATTTGGGAATTTTGTTACCTGAAAGAGCAAGGCTATCTGTTTCCCACTGTTTACAGTCTTTATGCTAAGCTAAGCTAACCTGCTGTTGGCTGTAGTTTATTTACTGTACAGACATGAGAGAAAAAAGATCTTCACGTCTAACAAATAGGCATATTTCCCAAAATGTTGAACTTTTGCCTTTATAAAGCAATACGTGATGAAACTACAGTATTTGCACTACATTACAATCAATTGTAACCTGCATTGTTGCACTTAAAGCATAATGTTCAGATTAAGTATTGATGAATGATGATTGCACTTTATTGAAGCTAATGGCCTTGCAAGATTCTTGTTTTTCAGAGTTGTATCCTCATGATTGTTTGCACTTATTGTAAGTCAGCTAAATGAACTGTAATGTGAAATCCCAGAGTTGTTTTGTCAATTGAAAATAGCGAGCCTTATCTATAAGTTAAGGAGTGCATTTACTAAAGTGAGTTTTAACTTCCTCTCATGGATGAGGTTTGGCCTGTTGTAGCTGCCCAAAAGCATCAAAGAAAGTATAAGAGAGTCGATTTATTCGACTTCTCTCAGTTTAACCATCATTATGCAACCAATCCAGATGAATTAAACTGCACCAATAAAATATTCTAAGCAGGTTAAAAAGAGATTTGAGATCTATTTGCCAATAAATATTTCACATCAGTGTAACTGGAGGTTTCAGGGGCCTGTGACCATCATGTCTGTCTCCCTCTCTCCCTCTTTCTCTCTTCACCCTTGCCAGCCCCCAATCTATTATCCCTGACCCCCACATTCAGTACATACCAAAGATCAAAGCCTGACAAGAGCCCCAAAGAGCACTCTCACTGTTTCCACAATCCTTAAACTCTGCTCAGGTGCTCAGACAGTGAGTACCTGTGCTACTGTGTGTTTGCGTAGTCCCTTTAAAGTGAAATAAAGAAACACCGAACAAGCCAAATGAGGATCACTAAGGATTATCATAGAGATTGTAAGTGTCTGTTCAAGTCATGCTCCTTAAAAAAAAATTATTTTTGGCTAATTCGTCGGAGCCAAATTCTTAGTAAACATTTAAACATTTGGATGTGTCTCAGACAACTTTAAGTCATATCCAAATGTATTATGGATTTACAATGATAAAAGCAAGCATCTCATTTTTCCCCCTCTCCATCTTTACCTGCTTTCATTCCAGTAGTCTCATCCACTTCTGCTCTATACAAAGAGCAGGTTTGACTGTGATTTTTTTTATGGTGGCTTTCAGGAAGGCATCCGTTACAATAAATCTGTCAACTCGCAAAGACAAAGTCACAAGCTTTATGTGGAAAAACTACCTAATCCCTGTGTTTGTGTGTGCTTGTGTGTGCTTGTGTGCAAAAGTGAGGTTGCCAAACGTTCAATTAGTTTATCTATAAATAAATGAAGGTCCATTCAAACTGATGTTTGGCTAAAAGTAAAAAGAAAATACAAAATTAGAAAATATAATTTTAACAAATCAAGATTGGATTACTCAAAACTCAGTAATAGGACGGTTTTAGTTTTGGGTTTGGCCACATTGAATCAAATTGAATTGATCAACAGCCTTCTTCATCTGGGAATCATAAATACCAGCACATTTCACTGCAATCCATCCAGACGTTTTTGAGATATTTCACCAAAAGACATTGCTATTCCTAGAGCCACGTTGCTGCACACCTTGAATATTTAATCATTAAGCCTATGCATTGAAAGGCCTCGTTCTCAGTTATATAAAACACTGCAGTTACGCAGCAAATCTGTTCAACTGCTGTGATATTTTACTGTCTGCAGCTGACATATGAAACACTTGCAACTGACTTGCTATTAGCCTTTGAAAGCTTTGAACTTGATCTTAAATTTGCTCCAAAATGCTGGTTATAGTTGACAAAATTGATACATTTTTATGAAAACTGCATTACTGTGATTGTCTGCTGTTGTCCATTTATGCTACTGAGAATTACATACTGTACCAACAATTAATTCCACAGGCCTTGGTCATGTGGCTCATAAAATGATAACTTTCTAATTTCACCCATTATGTAAGAGGTCTCAGAGAGTTAAGAAAAACAAACGGTTGCCAACTATACTAAGATCTTTACAATAATAAGTATGTGGTCCATTACTTCTTAGCCCTAGAAACCACATCAGTCTGCTTGCATGACTGTCAGCTGCTTTTAATTTCAGCCTGGTTTGCATCGATGACGTGAGAAGAGAACCTGAGACAGAATGAATTAGATAAATAAAACAGTAGAAGGATAAAAAGCCTCACGTATGTGTATGTTCGTGTGTGAGAGAGGAAGAGGCCGAGTAGAAAAAAAGAAACGCAAACCAAAAGTCTCAGTGACCCCAAAGAGTCACACACCTGTTGGCTGCCATTGTAGGACAACAGATAAAACCAGGTTGTCCTCCTCTACCTACATCTGTGCATCACTAACCCCTTAACCCGAAGTCTCTATACCTCCCACAAATTGTCTGTTTTTCATCACCCCCATCCCTTCATCTGTGCGGCTGCTACACTTGAACAGCAAACGGAGCCAAACAACAACAACAGCCTGCATGGTTGCAGGAAAGACCCCCCAGGACACGATCATAATCAGGCCACACTGGCCAGCGTTTGACCCCAGGGGCCTGCCTCTCTAACTGGGTTGAAATAACAAATCCACCCCCCTTGCTGACCCTCCTGTCATGAATCTTTAAATATCTCTGAGCCCCGATAAGCATCTGAGCTCCAGAGTCATATGTGAGAAAAGAAGATGACTAGCGAGAGAGGGTGTCTGGAACGCAGACAAACCCGTTAAAGGTGGCTTTAATTAGTGAGACATTTAAACCAGACTGTTGTTTCTGGCTTTAGGCCTCAAATTACTTTTAGATTATTGCCCTACTAATGTCTATATGTTCTAAGTTTTGGCACAGAATCAACATTCAGGGTCAAATACATCACTTAAACTCAGAGCTATCCAAATAGTTTGAGGAACAGTTTTAAAAGTCCAGTATTTTCGCACAGTTTGTATATGTGGTGGAGAAGAAGCAACGGGAAGAGGTGAAATGAAGTTCATAACACAATGAATACAGTGAAGCGAAGCAACAACTTGAGCATGAATGGATTTGGGGCACATGATCTTAATCTATCATTTATTAGACAGACAAGGAAGTCTTACTGTGTTGCAACATGATCATTGTTACATTTAAGTCAATAAACTAGTTAACTTGAAGTTTGTGTTGAAGGTTCAGTGTTGCTTTTAGTTACTTTGAATATTGTAATTACTCAATAGAAAACAAAGTGTCACAGAAACACGCTTAATAAAATAAAAAAAAGAACACACTAAAAACACCAGCCTGACAACCAAACTATTCACAAAGATGAATGACACATTCAACAACATAAAGTTGGCTGTTTTTGGTCGTCTATTCGGTACAAAATGTGTATGAAAATACAAAGATGGTGTGAAAGTTGCCCTATTTTGAACAGACTTTATTACCAATGTATATCTGAACAGGTGCGACCTGACAAGCTGATTAACATTTCTCAACAGCTGTGTTTTTCATGCTTAACTATACTGGTGGGCATATTAAATGAAATAAAACAAACATATACATATAGTACCTTTGACAAACATATCATTGGTTTAACCAGTTCAATTAAAGCTGCATTAATTGATGTTTTGGCCACTTGGGGGAAGTAGAAAAACGTGTAAACACAAGATTATGTGAGCAAAGAGTCTATTTTACAGCACATTGAGTTTATGTGCTCTACAGAGGAAGCTGCCTTGCCTTTTTAGCAATGCTTTTCTCACATGTTGCTGGGGGCCATTTGTTTCTAACACGGTTAAAAGAGACATGTGAAAGAAATCAGCTTTGTACAGAAGACTGTTTTCTTGCCAGAACACAACCAGCCTTTCAGTGATGCTCTCATCATTTCATTACTTTTATTCGTCTCATTAGCAGAGCAGGATATGTGCTTTATTCCTCTAATGCAATTAGCTAGTCTACAGAAATGTAAATGGCTTCATCACAAACAAGCACATGTTAAGTCATGGTGTCTTGTTGTATCAATAAACCGTGCATAATAATGAAAGCTGCACTGTGTGTTCCAGAGTGTCCTGAGAACGCAGTGGGCATCATAAGACACCACTTACAGAGTCCAAATGCAACAGTATATACAGTAAGGTGCGTGACATAACCACTTTCACTTTGTGAGATCAGTCACGACTCTTTCAATCACAGTTGGAATCTGTTTTTTGGTTCGACAAAGTGACATGTTTTGCATTTTTGGAAATCTGCCACCTTTAGTTAGATCCGTGAACCTTAAAATGCTTATTCGTGTGAATACAATCAGGTCCATAAAGGCAACTCTGTCTTTAAAATAAATACTCCAATATAAGTCCTGCACTCAAAATTGTAAGTAGGTAAAACTACTTAAATATTATGAGCAAAGAGTGCTTGTATCAAAAGTAAAAGTTTCATATTATGTAGCAGAATGGCTCCCGTCAGTGTTATATTACTTTATTATTTTTGATGCATTTGCATTTTAACAGCATTTCGTACCTGGTTGAAGTGGAGCTAATTTAAACTATTTTATGATATACTGTAGGGTAGCTTAAATCACAGTATCACAACGCATCATATTCTATTATAGATCATAATCTGCAAAGTAACTACTAACTATAGCTTGCAGACTAATGTAGTGGAGTACAAAGTACAACATGTTTCCTGAAATGTGGTGGAGTAGATGTATAAAACAGTATACAATAGAAATACTGAAGTATGACACCTTAAATTGTACTTGAGTACATACTTTCCACCACGGCTGTCTTTTTTTCAGGTCAAGGGATTTTACTGTTGTGATATACGAGTTGTGTGTTTGGTCAATACAGTAAATCTCAGCAGTAGATATTAGAGCGGACACACCGTCCTGCAGCTGCACTGAGGCGATGATTCACAGTTTGTCCTTCAAATGCCCCGACTCCCACCAGCACTGTGTACAC
>CALSCE010010644.1:8483387-8522168 GCA_943593645.1 Bovichtus variegatus
CTTCCGCTGGGTGGAGCAGTTAGCGCTGCATCAGGACCACAGCTGATGAAAAATGGATGTGCAAAAAAAGAGCAACAGAAGGCAGCGAGAGACGTGAACAAGTTCATGAAAGAGGGGACAAGCAAACCTTTCACAGCCTTATGTGAGGCTGAAAACACAACATCGTATGTAGTTCGGCTGTTTATCTGACAGGGGAGAAACGACAGGGATGGGTTGTTGGTTTGAATGTTTGTTTTCCTAACAAGTGACCTCCTGGGTCCTGAAAATAATAACTGTTCTTTCTCAGCGTCGGAAGTAACACGCCGTAAAATCTCCATTTGCACTTGTAAATTTCAAGTGTCTTACCGGGTTAAACTCCAGTGCACTTTAATATACTTGGCTTAGGCTACTTTTCAAATCAAGCTAAGATGGATAGGATGGTCATAAGTCTGAAGCAGTTTAAAAAACGGCTGAAAAACATCCAGCTGTCTCTTGCACCAGCTTTATGTAAGATCTCTCTTAAGTTAGGGTGCAAAGTCCACACTAAACGATACGTTGAAACTAGTTAGTTTGATACTAAAACTGTGTCGATGTTTGCACCACAGACACGTATGGTTAATTTTAGCTATAAAATATTGGCGCAGAAAATGACGCTTTCATGTACTTTGCTCAATAAACGTGGGCAAAAACAAGTCTGTTGTGCCCAGTTTGTCTTCAAACTCTAGCGAAGAGGATAGCGGCTGAAATTCGCTATCGTTAATCATCAAACAATAACTAAAAGGTACGTAAACTAGGCTCGCGGTATGATAGGTGATAATTATACAACCTTGATCTACAGCTAGTAGAAAATAACAACAGTGGCATTGAGTGTTGAAACCGCGACATACATAGTGTAATATAACGGTAGATGAAATTGCAACATTAGCACACTGGTTTTAAATTAGTAGTAGTTAATTAGAAAGTTATCTAACCCTATGTATTTGTTTTACAACACTACAATGTTAATGTCTAATGTCAAGTTAAGTCAAATTACTAACTTTGTTAGCCCTACAGTGTAATGCTATGTTGACGTTAATTTGTGCACTGTTTGAGGGATTTAGACATAAAACTAATAAAAAAAATGTAAACTTTACATTTGAAGAAATCATCTGCTGCCAGCAGGTCGGTAATCCTCTGCATCTCCACTCGTGGAAAACAGAAGCGAAAGTATAAATCAAAGTCATCATAAATGTCCAAGGGGCCAGTATAATTCCCTCCACTGAGTTATATCACCTTTCAAAATGATGCACCATGCCAACCACTATTTTTTCAGAGGACTTTACAACTACTACGGGTGAGGTGTAACATTTAAGTTGGAAGTATTTCAGCTGGTGCTGCCCTTAAAATGTTAGTAGCGCGTATCAAACTCCGACCTAAGTTAGAAGTTATGTTTAAACTAGGCTACATTTAGATTTAAGCATAGCTGGTGCAATCCAGTGCATAAGAAGAACTAAGAGTTTACTGAGACTGCCACAGACTGTTTACTGATGTAATTACACTTGGATATGGATGCAAAGCCCTGAGAAACAACCTATTTTGTGCTCAGCTCAGCTCTGCTGACAATGGCACCAGATAAGAAAATGCTTATAGATCAGATTTGGAAGACAAATCACTTATTTGACATTTAGGTGTGAAAACTTGTTGGACAACTACAATGTATTCATGAAAAAGGTTATATCTGGCTTACATGAGCAATGTGAGACCATGAAAGAGCCATTTTGTTTCAGCAGATGCAAGAAGTGATGTCATACAAAATGCAAAAAAACATGGTGCATTTCCACTCTTGTTTTCAAGGAGTGAAGAGCAAAGAGCGCACAGGTGAGTGGAAACATAAAAAAAGATGAATCATGGGACTAAAATAGAAGAGGGCGAAAGAAAGTAGAGGCAAGATGGGTGAGCGAGTCCACAGAGGCTTGTGATGTAATGGATGTAAGAGAGGTTATTTTGAGCACAGTGTCGCAGTGAGGAGCCAGCACAGACTTTAACAGAAGGAGACATCTTTTTTTTTTTTTTATTCTGAACATGCAAAAACCACAAGACTCTTTATGTCTCATCAGTTCCAATCTACAGACATATATTCAGGGAGTAAATATCTGAAACTCCTCAAATCAGCCATCTATCCACTGTTTCATGAACAGGAGGATGGAACAGATAGGAGTAGCTCACATATAAGATATAGAGAGCAGTGTCTGCGAGAGAAGAACAAAGTAATTACACTGTGATCAGATTGTGCGCATGGTCACAATCTCAATTACGTAAGGAGACATATCCTCGTTTATTATTTGGATCGGAGGGCCTGCCAGCCTCCTTTGCTTTTGCACGAGGACACACAAAACTCCCTTACTGGAAAAGCAATAAAGAAAGACGGTACAATAGAGACGCTGATGTGGCAGAGTCTTCCAATCATAATGATCGAGTGGGACAGAGAAGCGGTAACAGTCCCCGTGGGGCTGTGAACAGGTCAAGCCCTGCTGGATGGACCTTGCATATTTAATAACATCTTTACTGCAGGACACTCAGGGAGGAAACCCCCTCCTGACACCTTCACCATCTATACTGAAAGAGAGCCCTGATACTAGATGGTCACGCGTGTTTGTGCAGCGCAAAAGTAAATTGGTAAGGTCTAAATTGAATAAAAAGACAATTTTCCAATTTGGGTAATGGCAATTCTGAACAAACCCTAAATATAACCAATGCAATATCTGAAACTGTCTCCTTTTTTCATCTCTCTGGCATCTCATCAAGTCTCCTTCTTTCTGTGTATAAAACATTTAAAAAAAACATGAAAGCAAGAGTCTGTCTTGAAAAAAGGAAATATAGAAAAAATATACATACTTTTGTATTGTAGCTTTTCTGTCCTGTAAATCATCTCAGCACTGCCCTAAATCACATGAATGAGGATGTATTATGGTCATTTATAGTCTCACTGCAATAAATAATTGCAATATAATATACGCATAAATATAGTATATACTGAAGAGTCATGGGAAAAATAAACACTTTTTTAGGACATCAAAGTGGAAACTAATGAGATTTGAACAGAATTTGTTCTGGTGCATTTATACAAACTAACAGCAACAACCAGGTATTTAAGCGAAACCTAAACATAGTCATGTAATGCATACGTGCTAGTTAAATGTCATGTTGTGGTCAGTGTTCTCTCTTAATGTAGTTTAAACAATTTAATGGATCACTGAGCAGAAGAAATTATCTGAGAATGCTGCACAAACACTGTAAAAACAAAAACAAGCAGTGTAGACAAAAATAAATATCATCTATAAACATTATGTAACATTTTGATGTTGATGCCATTTTGGGATTTTATATTGTCGTGTGAACTCATTATTAGATGAAACTAGTGGAGTGAAGTCTAATTTATAGGGGCGGAGAGGAACAAAGGAGTTCTGGTTTTCCACATCCTACCCACGTCTGTTTTTTACTGGCAGTGAATCTGAGAGGCGGAAGATAGGGAGCCAGCTGAGGGACCCATTAATTAGCAGAAAGCTACTTCCTGTTTCTCTTTGACAAGGACAAGAAAGAATGATCACAAATTAGATTTTCTTTTAAAACATGAAATAATCATCATGAAAAGTTCATTATCCCGGTTCATCATTATAGTTACAGAGCTGTGGTCATTTATCTGCCGTAGACCTAGCACCACTAGATGTATGTTCCACTTTTTTTTTACAAAACTTTATACTATTTGGGTCGGCCATGTTTGTTTCAGCAGTTTTGGAACATTTTGAGACTTCATATGTAGGCTACAATGCATCACAATGATCAAAGCTTTGACAGCCAATGACTATAAAAAATGTGAGTTTAGACAATACATTTCAGAAAGAACATTTTTTATCATTACTCTTCATAAACAAAACTGCTCTAAAACTAATATTACAGTTCGGGGGGGTTTAGGTTGACTTTTTGTTTGCCAGTGGAAAACTCCCTCATGCTTACATTTTTCATAACTGTGCATTTGTAAATTTATTTTGGTAGGGGTAGTATATTTGTCTAATGAATTTCATTTCACTTATGTCAATAAACAATCTTTGAGGGAGTTGTCATGATATCACAGACTCTGCAGTGTCTTGCTTGATACAGTCTGTATGTTGGTGAAAATGAAGTTTTGATTGGACAACAAAGATTTAAAGTAAACAAAGCAACTTTAGCTATAACTGCAGAGTGGAAAACAAATCAATTTTTATGTTATTTTTGCTGTGATTTGCGATGAGATTGTGGGAAGACGAGTTTTCATATCTCCACCTTCAACACGCACTGCACATCTACAAACACAGTTTCTTTTTTTCTTTTTTTTTTTACCTGAGCCCATTTTCACTCAACCTCTGTCATCAGTGTCCTTTTGAAATCAGGCAGGAGGGAGGACGGAGGGAACAATCGGCTGATTCATCTGCCTTTATGTCACCCTGACAAGTTCCCCTCTCACTTTCTCAGACTCTTTTTGTTTTCTCTCTTTGGGCTCCACACCCGTCCCCTCTTCCCCTACCCACCCAAAACACTGCTCCACCCCCTCCTCTGCTGGTTCCTTCCTCTTGTTTTGGGCCGGTGCACACAGGGGCCCCCGGCTTGTCCCCGTACCGGCCCATCCTCAATGGATTCTCTGTTTGACCCCTTCCGCCTCCCCCCTCCCCCTCCACCCTCTCTCTCTCTGCTAAACAGGATAATCAGAGCCACAACTGATCAGCTGCAGCTCATTATACAGGAACGTACCAGCCTTAATCAGCACACATCACATTACATAACATGATGTTGGATCATTGGAGTCATGTGATGCAGGTCTCATGTTCAGGTGGCCGATTGTGCTGTGTTTGCGATTGTTCATTTGTGTAGCGGTGGGAAAACACTGACATTTACTGTAGTCTCATAACAGTAACAGTGTCTCGCTGGGGTGAAAGTGGATTGAGAGACAAAGGAAGAATAGGCAACAATAGACATGAGAGACACATGCACTGTGATCCTGTCTGCCAATGCTACATGTTGGTCATCTTTAAAAATGACATTGATTTTCTATGTGGTTTAACGTGCAACTTAACACCTGCAGAAAATCTTGTTTTTGCCATTTCCAATCTTTTAACTGCTCTCCTTGCTGCAGTGTGATGTACAAGTGTACTCCAGGGTGTGTCAGTACACCGTGACATCAGTGTTCGGTGCAGTTACAGGTGCAAAAGAGTGAGCAGTAAAACGTATCTTGTATTAAGTACCTCATTAAGCTTCAATAAGATAGATAAACTGCCAGCAAAAGCAGGGTACTGAAAGTGTGTTTACATAGAATTTAATAATTCCATTGTAATAATCTAATGGAAAAACTCATATTATTGAAACTCATTTAAGAATCTTAACCAGGTTAAATGAGTTGATTAAGGCCAAATTGGCATAAACATAACTCTTTAATATCCTTGTTTTGTATGTAGGCAGTACATAATAGCTACAGATCGGGGAAGAGGCAACAGTTTTGAAAGCAAAATGTCTTGAAAACATTCTCAAATATTTAGATGAGCTGAAACAACAGCGTTTGCATTAATACAATGTTTTCTGTGCTGTAGGTCGCAACATCACAGCCTTCAGGAAAGTAGCTCCTGTAAAGACCCGCTTGTATTATGACCATTAAGTGATTATTTTGATAGCACTTGTGAGGTTGACAGAGACAGAGAGGTATGAGGAAGGTGGGTCGCTGGTGGAGAGAGAGACATTGCTAAAATTCCTCTGTGGAGTGAGTAGGATATTTATTGACTGTGTATCAAGCAGGAAGTCTCCATCCGCTTCAAACCAGCAAACACTGTTACCAACCAAACACACACATCGCCCCTCTCTTTACCCAAAACACACCATCTATACTTCATAAACCGTTTGTCTATGCATTTCACACAACTTCAATGTCTAACCTGATAATGCTGTCAAAATCTCTGTTTTCGTCTTAAATAAATGTAAATCCCTCAGAGGAAACATGGCACAGCTAAATCTGCTGTTTACTGTACTCCTCCCTTTCTCTGAGATCGTTCATGAATAAAATGCTTAGTGCTACAATCAAGGTCATGGCCCTCCTCTGCATCTGAAGTCTTACTTCAGTAAAATATCAGTAAAACATACGTAAAGTATCAAGATTAAGAGTACTCATTCTGCAGAAAAATGCCCCCTGCAAGTGATATATTATTATATATGTCTTTATTACACTGTGAAATATTTACCTTTTTTGACCTCAAACATTTATTTAAATAAAACCTTGAAAGAAGTTTGAAGGGAAAATGTATTTCTGGTAGAACTGCTAACTAAACATTTTTGTAAGGAGTCAAAAGCCAAAAAGATTAAGAACAACTGGTTTAATCTTTCATGATGCGTCAATACAACATAACCCAATGTAGAGGATTAGAAGTATAAAGCAGCATAAAATGAAAAAACTTCAGTAAAAATACCTCAAATTTGTACTTAAGTGCCGTACATTAATAAGTAAGTACAGCTTGGATTTCAGAAAAAGGGACTCATAGTATAGCAAGAAGATACGAGCAATCATTTAGTTTACCGGATTAGAGAACTGATGTGTTTCACATATTTCTACTAATGAAGTAAAATCATCCAATTGGCCTCTGAAATCTCCCCACTTTGGCATTGATGACCTGTTTTTATTGATTTTTAAAGAAAACAAATTCCAGTATGTGCAACACCAACACTATGACAGTGGCTGGTATCAAAGCAGCCAAGGACAGCGCAGTCATTGACCAACAACCTGCTACATAGAGAGACATTGTGTCAGTGGTAGAAACAAACTGTATCTCTCCATCACAGCTGGAATCACAGAGCACAGTAGACGTACTCAAGTCAGACTCACAGCTTTGAAACATTTCATATCATACATTCCAGTGTAAGTGGTAAAATGTGAGCACAAACACTGCCACTGCGATGAGATCTGCTATAACAGCTCACAGCTTAACAAAACATCCAGTCAAGTCACTGGAAAACAACTGCACAAACAAGCCAGCATGTAAAAACACGAACAAAATCACATCCTTAAGAAAAAAAACAACGATTAAGAAATGTAGCTTTAATGCAAATCTTCACCTAATGTTTAAGCTCTGAGCCTTCTGTCTCACTTAATGTCTCCCTCAGTGTCATTCGACCTTTCTGCTGACCTTTCAAGACGAGCCACCAAATCTGACCTGTTGACCTTCAGCCCATAAAGAAGTCAATAAATCCAATAGGTTATATGAGGCGTGAATAGAGCAGGTGGCAACACATACTTAGTCATTAGTAGGCTCTTTCCAGATATTCATTCACACTATGCTGAGCAAATTTGCACCAAGGTAACACTGCAGAGTCGGCAAGATCCCTCAGATGATGGCAGCTGGACCACAGCATACAGCCAAGAAATGAAAAGGGCACGGTAACTCTTACAAGTCAGAGTTTAGATGTCACATCCTTGATATTGAGCATTATTAAACACGTTTATAATCTGGTATTCTTTATCAGTAAAGTGCCAGTGCTCACAGTGTCCTGTTCTGCTACTGGGACTGGTAAACAGGCTGTGAGCTGTCTTTTATGTCACGACACACATATAGATTAAAAGGGTCCCTGCTTATACACTGGGTCTCCCCTTCAAATATGCTGACAATGTATCTGTTTTAAATCGATTATTCATTAATAGTTTATCAAACCCTGGTGTCATGAGGACAAAATGCTCAACTTGACTTGATTTTATGTCACGGAAATGTCACATTATTAAGACTTTCCCATAGCTTTCAGCTATATAATACTATATTATATAGCTGAATAAAATCCTAATAATAAGGAAACCAAGTAAGTGGAGATTATGAAAAAAAAAATGTTTTAATATACAGCTACTATATTCTGTAGGTTTTAAATTACAAATGTATAGTGACTTTTATTATATCACATTGATCTCATACAGTATATTATACATATGATATCAAACTTCTGTTTATGTTCTCATATTACTTTAATTTATTTCCAAGATTTAATTATATTTTATTCTTCAAAAACATCTGTCAAAAACATTTCTACCTTGTTTTATAATTCATATATATATGCAAATATTAAATTCCCTTTTAGATATCTTTGAAATGTATTAAATGATAGCCATTTTTGATTTGGTAAGAAAAATAATGTGAAAACATGAAAAATGATGCATGATAAAAATGAGTACAATCACGAGTGACATTTAAACGCGTTATTGCCGATGAGTTGCCGTCTAACTCAATAATACCTCACTGCTCACGTGCTTAAGCCCAAAAGCTCCAAAACGGTCAAAAGGGAAAATGCGATTGTTCGTGATTCCGACTGTCGCTGAGAAGAACCCAGAGCCCAGGTGGCCGGAATAAAACTCTGAACCGGGCTGAGCTGCTTTCGTTTTATTACTGCGGGACTGCAGACAACACGACCCATTACTCAGCAAAAAACAGCGTCAGACGCACATGGAGGCTGTGCGCTGCAGCACGTTACTGATGCGCACAGTGGGACACAGAACATGTAGAGGGAGGGGTGTGTGTGTGTGTGTGTGTGTGTGTGTGACGACAGGTATGTTTGCAAACACAGAGGTAAACTACAAAAATAACTTACGTAGCGCTACAGCAGACCCCAGGAACCAAAATAAACCGCCACTAAATGAACATACATGCTATAACATGCTCTCTGTGGTTTGCCCTTGTGCATGGAGGTCTGGAAAACAGTGGCAGGGATTTTAAAAAATTAAATAAAATGAAGGCTCAGTATCGGCTTTACCTTGCTGTCAATGACGCTGCTTCCCTCCTGGAGCGCGCTCACCTCCGCACTGAGCTCCCCGCCGGAGGCTGAAGCTGAAGCTGAGGCATCTTCCTGGCTCTTCCCGTCCCGCTGCACTGAGCTCTCTGCTCCCATGGCGCACAATCACAAAAGGTGAACTTAGGTCTCAATAAACAACAGCAGCCCTCCAAGATGGCACGACTGTGTTACAGCAAGCAGCGAGTATCCAAAGCGTCCAAATGACGAGCTCTACAGTGCAGCTCCGCCCCGGGATGGCCTTGATCTGGAGTGATGTGAAGTGTGAGGACCAGCTAACTCTTTCAGGACACCCCCATCTCCTCCTCCACCTCCTTTCAGTATCACATGGGGCTCCGGTGCGCCGCGGCACGCCTTGCAGCATCAGAGACGGTGCTGATGGAGGACAGTCAGTGAGAGAATACATAAAATAAAAGCTTTACAGCTTGAAGCATCGTTTATCAGTCTTAAAACAGAAATAAGATGCATCCTGAGGGACTGGTAAATTTTATTTGAGCCATTATACTGTAAATCACTGGCACTTAGGAAGAAAGGCTGTATGTTTTGGAGTGATTCACTGCAAACATCTATCCTAAACAAAGCTCCTGGGGAGGTTTACATGACTTTAAAACCAGACCATTGGAGTAAAAAAACAGTAGTGCACATGCTGTAAGAAATAAAAATGGTATTGTAAGAATATGTGAGAAATACAAGCATTCTCGTACAGGGATTTGGAAGCAGGAGTATCCAAGTGACAGGTAAAAGTCCTGCACAGTTGTGCACATTTAAGTACACTTTATTTGAGTGTTTCCATATGAGACTTTATACTTTTACTGTAGTTAATTTAAAATGGGACTATTGGACTTTTTAGCTCACCGTATTTATCTGATGTCTGTATGTACTCTTACCAGAATAAAAGGTTTTATGAGCAAAATACAATGCAAATACACTTGGGTTAAGTTTAGAAGTTTAGTATCTTTGGCATTTTGGTGGTAATGTATTAAGACTATATCACAGAGAGATACGAACCAGATGTGGTTCATGTAAAAACACTAAAACACACACATTCCCAGGACTTAAGTTATCCACATACTAGTAGTCTTAGTTGCTCTAATTGACCTAAAAAAATGTTGCTCATGGGGAAATGATGTTCAGGTTTAAATGTTAATTGCACGTTGAGCCACGTACCATTTTGTTTGGAATTTAAAAAAACACACAAATAACCCGAGTGCTCAAAGCCAAGTACACACAAGCCTAGACTCTGAGGGTCCCTGCAGCCAAACACACGCTGCAGCAACACAAACACTTTGAATAGAGAAACACACTGATGAAATATTAAATCTTGGGAGGTGGACATGTTGGAAGTGTCTGCAAAGAGTACACAGTAGCAACTTGACTTGAAATAACTATAAAATACATTTTTATTTATCCTGTTGGGGAAATAAGTTATCTTGAGTCAGACTTAAATCAGCATTCATTAATTTTTTTTTGTGCCAATTATGCACTATGTCTCAGAATCAGGTTTATTGCAAAGTATGTTTTCACATTTGCTTTGGTGTATTGGTATATAACAATAAACATAGTAAAAGAAAATCTGCAAAAGTCAAGAAAAATAAATAAATAAGCAAGAAAAATACAATAAACTAATTTATTTTTAAATACTTAAAAAGAATTAACTGAAAGAGCTGTGCAGTTTATAAGTGGTAGTTTTTTTTTTTTTTTTTTGCAGAAATGTGCAAAATAGTACAAGGAACGTGCAAAGGTTCACAGTAAAAGTACAACAGTAATGTAATGAGATATAGACCGTAGACTGTGAAGACATGTTGATAAGTGCAGCTTTAAGTCACTTACCTCGGACTTTTGACTGCTAAGTCTTGGTGTCATGTTTACACCTGGACTGAGTTGACCTAG
The DNA here is from genome assembly GCA_943593645.1 of Bovichtus variegatus. Classification (NCBI taxonomy): domain Eukaryota; kingdom Metazoa; phylum Chordata; class Actinopteri; order Perciformes; family Bovichtidae; genus Bovichtus; species Bovichtus variegatus. The sequence continues at coordinate 8,494,077 of CALSCE010010644.1, forward strand.
CTAGACTACTGGAGACTTCATTTTATAAACACTTCTCTTGACTTGTCTTGAAAACAAAAACCTCCTTAAATCTTCTGTTTTTGACCTGGTAAAACGCCGGAACAATCAGAAATAATTCAGACAGTGTCACCAATTTTACGCATCAAAGTGTGTTTACGTTGGAAAAAAATGTGAATATTTTTTAATGTGAAAAATAAAAACGTTGGTTGGGTCTGAGGACTAAAAGTTTGAAAATGAAAGAGTCAGGAGGAGTTATAAAGAAGCTTACCACACCTACAGTATGTAGCCCGCTCCTCATCTCCGCCTACATTAGCTAGCTAGCTAGCTAGTAGCATGACGCGCCTGAATCTCCGACCGAATTGCCGGCGGTTCAGGTGCATTATGGGTAACGTAGGCGTCGGGGTTTGACCTATTTTAGATATTTAAAGATTTTTATTTTATTTTAAACTAGCCATTGCGGTCCGACAACGTTACAGGAGTGCAATGCTAAGTAAGGTTATTATTTTAAAGGCCTGAATTGACTTATAACATTTTTTATTTTCTCTTTTTTTTTTTACATCTGTTTATTGATTTAGAAGAGCGGTGTGGGAATACAGCAAAACAAAGAAAACCCAATCATGCAGGAAAAAACGACAGCTAAAAAAAAAGGAAAGAAAATAACTTTGGCTTACATGTCATTTATCGCACAAGGTATTGCCATAATGACACAGTTAATTAGTATCAGTGGCACATGGAGATCTAATTGGATACAATTTAACATCATCAGCATCATCAAAGTAACCACAGAAACATGATGAAGAATGTCTGAAGCAATCAATGCCCCGAGTTACCTTGTTAAATAGTCGTTTCATTGATCTTTTAAATGTGCAATTATCAGAGCCATAAAATAAACGAGCAACTCCCTAAATATATTGCATGTGGTTTCAATCTGTCAGCTTTTCAGTCAGTCAGTTACTGTTTTTGTAATTAGCAACGTAATCCATTGGATTACAAAACAATGTAATCTAATCGTGATACTTTTGGATTACTTAAAAAATAATTGCACTTTATACTGAAAAAATGGCAAAGAAATTTGAGTTGCACAATGTTCTCTTTAAACATTTCAAAACATTTTCAATGCAAATAAAATGCATGTTTCGTATTTACAGTTGGTCAAATCAAATTAAATCAAACTACAAGTGTACTGTGTGCTGTGTACTGTGTGTACTGTGTGTATTCTACAACTGCTTCTTTTGTGTACGTTTTCTGTTGGTGCTATTTTTTAATCAAAGGCCACATGAATGACTGTTCTTGTAACCAAGAGGAGCACTTACCCAAAATGTTTATCTTCCATTTTCAAAGTAATTAAAAAAAAGGAATAAAAACTCCATTTTCCATTAATTGTCACAAAAAAAAGTGTTAATAGCTTAGAGTTAATAATGTTGGTTATCATTATTTTAAAATTGCCATATTTTAAAGATTTAATCAAAAACAATCACAAACAAGTGTTAGCGTTATCAAATAATCTCGATTAACATGACAGGATAACAATACAAATCTTAAAATTGTAGGCTACTTACCTCTTGTCCTAATTACACACAGAGACAGTATTACAATATTACTTGAGCAAATGTAATTCATAGTTGACAGAACTGACACTGTATAATCTGAGCTGTTTTACTGAGGCAGCAGAGTAGAGCACTGTGGTTAAACTGTGCTTGAACGTAAAGCAGAATGTTTTTAACCCGGATCTCCAAATCCTCATCAATACAATTTCTCATCACCTTTATCGAACAAAATGATCTTAGACTAGTTGTCAATTTCGTAAGAAATACAAGCTGCTCTTGTTGTAAAATTACAGAATCAAATGTGTCTTGCAAGACAGGACACCAAGACCTTCAGCATGACAGGCCCATCAACAGAAACGCTGATGTCATATGAAAGAGGACGGGGGATAGAGTAGTGGAGTAAGAAGGGAGAAAGAGGTTCTCATTAAAGTGAAAGCCTTACCGGATATGTCATGGTCTCCGCTCAATAAAACAGTAATGTAAGGGCACATTAAAAGCACCAATCGTGCTCACACACACACGTTTACAGGAGGAAGGGGTCAGTAACATACACACATAAACACTTTATTTTTCACACTTCTGTCTTGTTCTCATACTGAGGGAAATGGGAATCTACTCCAGGACTTTGTCCACATACTTTTGGCCTATTGTTGTCTGCTGACCACAGACGTTAAAATACAAACCACAGTATATTTGGAAGAAAAAGATCATCATTCTGCTTAAATGTGAGCAGATGATAGAGAGATTGTATGTGAGCCACTTGGCAGCAATAGCTGCCGGTTAAGCAATAAGAATGTCTTTTTAGCACAAGCGATATCACTACATCAGCGACAGCCTGTAAGTCCCGAGATGGATAAAAGTAACTTTGAGAGACATTCTCCACAGGACTTCCACACATAAATTAACTGCATTTTTTTTAATGCAACAGTTAATAGGTGTGAAGTATGGTGTTTTTCAGACAGAGACAGGGTGAGTTGAAGAATGCGGCCCTGAGGGTTGTTGGCTGCCGTGGGTGTGGGCTCGCCCAGACACAGCAGGGGGTTGACACATTCATATTTTGTTAAAAGCCAGTTTGCTCCAAAACAAGATGGGTAAAAACACAACAGATTTTGTGCATGATTTCTGGCATGATTGTGGCTTTTACTCAAAAACTTCAAGGTAAAGACTAAACCTGGTTTTCTAAAAAGCTGAGTAATAAACATATTTTTTTTCAAAATGAATATTAAACACCTTTGAACTGGACTACAATGTGTAAAGCAGTTAAACAATTATGCAGTACTAGGGCTGTCACCATCTCAGATTTTCACTGCACGATTATCGTGGCCAAAATAAATAATTAACATATCGATAGCATCTTTAGAATATAAAAAAAAAAAAAAGAATGCTATCAGTCAAATTAAACTTCAACTAGATAGAGATTTATTAGATAGAGCGGACAGATAGAGGGGACAACATGCAGCAATGGGTTGCGGGTCAGATTTGAACGCAGCTGCTGCAGAACGGACTCATCCATGGTACATGTGGCACCCCAGGTGAGCTACCTGTCCCACAGCACATCATGGTAATCATCAATACCATTATATCGTCACAACACCCCGATGCAAAATAAGTCATACTGAACAGAGTAAACTCAGATAAAATGAGCTTTAACAAACTCACAATTTACCACCTGGTCACCCACGGCCAGTTTGAAGGCCCCTGTCGCCTCAAAGTTTCCATCAAGTACAGTGCACACAGAAGATGGGTTTCATTATATTTTGCATTTGGACCCAGACCAACCAGTACTCCTATAGTGGAACACTACGCCCGCTTGATATTGTACTGTAGTGGTGGACATTTACGAAAACATTTGCAGGTAATGAAATTAGAGATGAACTGGAGGTCTGAGGCCCCAGGGGCAGCTGTCTGCTTTGCCTGGTTGGTATTCCAGCCTTGAATCATTCAAGCTATTTCCCAGCATCTCTTTGAGTTACATTCACAGACATTAAAAGGGACCTGTCCTTGGTACTGAAATTATTCAGTCTATAAAATATGAGAGCTAAGAGCTCAAACATCTGGAGGCCTAAGCACATCAAGACAGAAGCTTAACATAAACAACTCCAACATGACAAAACAGGGATTTTCCAGCACATTACAAAGCAATGACGAAGCCCCGCTTCTCATCAACCTGGTCTTTAAATCTGTCATGAGCTCAAAACAAGAGGGTTCTCTCTGTCTCCCTCGTTAAAGTGCCAGATCATGCCTGGTGAACACAGAGCATAACAGTTAGTAGGTGTGGAATGTCAGCTATGACAGGCACACACGTGTGCACACATGTAGAGTATGTTGGCTCCATGTTGCAAAACCAAACACCTCATAATGACAGGTGCTGCACCCTGGGGTGCTGCTAAGGGGGCGACCGTTGGCTTTCAGTCACACTTCAAACACCCCTCTAAGAGTTGAGGCAAGCTCACTTGGGTAGAAAAACTGAAGAAAATGGTACATTTATTTTTGCTTTAATATGAGAGTTGAGTGAGAGAGAAAGAGGAAGCTTTCTTTATTTAGTGACAAAAATAGGTTTGTATTGAAATATGTGCGTGGTTCACAACAGGAAGAGAGCGCATGTGTCCAAACAACAGATGGGTTGAACCATAAGTCAACTGCTGGGTGTGAAAACACAAAGCACACAGTTTGAGTAAATAAAAGGTTTATTTGAAAGGCACACACACACACACACATTTGATCTCTAAAGACCAAAATCGTTAACATACCGTTGTAAATGAGAAAAATATTAACTTATTTTCAGAGAAAATCTTTTGAGAGCCCACACTGGCTACATAATATTCGGGTTAGACTTTGTACAATAACACTTTAGTAATAGCTTCAGTTAGAGCAGTTTCAGTCATTTCATTGTGATTCATTCAATCAGTTATTTAACCATCTCCATCAAGTGAAGGGTCACAGACACTGGATGTTAATCACGTTGCTATCGGATAACCAAAACAAGATCTCAACGTGGCCAAATGACAATAAGCACAGTAACATTAATCTGTCTGGAGGCAAACCACAACCTAAACGTGAAATGTACAGAGGTTCTATAGAGGAATTAAGACCACCTCTAATAACACAACTTAAAAAAGTAAACTTTATTTAATAAAGCATTAACCTTTAGAGAAAAGCACAAGTGCCATTTTACACATTAAATGCCATATATTTAATGAGCTGTTAAAGGCCATTGTTTAGGTCATTACAGTAACTAAACTGATAATAAGATGGCTCAGTATGCATCTCCTCTGTTTAAACTATTTCAACCAATAAAATGTAATGCTTGAACAATAGCTCTCAGAATACAAGTGACTTTGAACTGGTGGGTCTAGCTTGTGTAACTTGTAGTGACTTTCACATCAGCATATTGAATATTCAGCAGCATCCAGGAGGTTAGGACAACAGAGGTTACATAAACACCATAATGCCTTATGGTGCAATGTAGTTAATAAATACACAAACTCTGCATATTTCAATTCAAAAGCTTCTGACATGTATTAAAAAAATGAAGCTGTTATAAGACATTACATTTGAGTAACCTTTCACAAAAGGAAATTAGAAGTTGATTAAAATACAGCATTAAAGTAAAATTCAAGATGATTTTAAGACATAATCTGCGTCTTCCTTACTCAGAAAGCATCGTAAAGAGAGGTCAAACACGTACAGCATAAAATATACACAATATGGCTGTAGAAGGTCATCTTTGGTATTTCACACAGATGTGTAAATACAGCATTAAGCTAATGCTCCAGTAATCTTTCCCCCCCAAAACACTGTTACTGTGATGTGGAGAGAGTCTGTGCTGCTGGGAAGTAAAGAAAGCATTTCCTGTCATAGATGCAGGGCATGGATGAGTCTGAGGTGCACACGTGGGCATGAGGAGCCTGAGAAAAAACTGTATGAGGATGTTAAGTGTGTGTAAGTGAGAGTAGAGTGTAGCCTCACAGACTGGAGCCACGACACAGAGTGAATGAGGTAGTAAACTAATAACTCAAGGGAGGAAATCAAGTCTACTTATAGAGACAATGGCTGCTTGTAAAATATGTAATATGACACAATGGAAGCTCCTTGAAATGGCTGGATTGGTTTGGAATATTTTACGTTGATGTGTACGAGAGGATTCCTGTGAGAATATCCTTAATTGAAGCATGCTCAGAAGAGCCCTGTGATCTCCTCTGTGACCGGGTCAAGGTCAATGTCGTAGAAACAGGGTCGGGTTGGCAGGCCAGGCATGGTGCTCATCTGAGGGAAACACAACAAAAGCAGAGGGAAGGAATTTAACTGGCAGGCAGAGTAAGAGAAAATTACTCAAGATAGTCAAAATTAAACTGTAATCCCTTTCCTGGTCAATGCGTTCATAATTTTAATGCAACTTTTGTTCCAGGTTATTGAGTCCAAAAAAAAAAAGAAAATCGTAAAAACATACCCACAAACTAGTCAGCAATAAAAGGTTGTTAAATCATAGTCTTTTTTATATCCGTACCGTAAAACAAAGACACCATTGATTTCAGTATTGCTAAATGAATGGACCTCACAGAAGAACATTTTCTTTAGCAGCTGGTTCATATTTTTGACCTTCTTTAAACAGGAGTCTCATAAAAATGTCAGTGACATCAGAACCACATAAGAAGGTTAGGATTACAATCTAGATAATAACTAAAACCTCTTATTAAAGTCTTGGCCACAACACAGCTGTTCTACACCAAAAGACAATCCGCTACTACTTGGTATCAAACTTTGCGTAAATAAGATCAGCCCCTATAGGTTCAATGACTATAATCTAGACTCATTTAACTCTGCGCAGACATATGATCAATGTGTTGACAACCTCCACTTTAGAAGTGATGAATTTAGCCCCAGAAAATGGTGGCTTTGTTCTCACTGTCGTCAAAATATAGGTAACAAAAGACTGCCTCTCAGGTACGAGAAAAAGTTAAGAAGCTATATACAAGGTCATTGTGGCAAAACTGACTACCAATCTGATGGATCAAGATTACTGCCAGAAGACGGAGGTAAGGACAAACTCCTGGGTTTACAAGAATCACCTCGAGTTCGGATTTGATTTCCCAAATTGGTGGATATAAAATCAGTCGTTTTCCGACAAATAGTCTCATAACATTTATTTACAACAAATTTAAAAGGCTGGAGACTGCCCTCTTCTACAGTGTGTGTGTGTGTGTGTGTGTGTGTGTGTGTGTGTGTATTCAAGCATGTTACTAAGGCAACTTCCATCAGGGAGAGCCAGGTGGAGTTGTATTGAGACAAATTTAATAAGAAGGGAAAAACAAAAGCAAACGACAGTGGAAATTCTTCCTAATGACATTTATGACGCTAACAGGAGAGAGCATGTGAATGAAAGCTTACGAGTACAGTCAACGACACCAGACATCAACAGCATGTGTTGTGGTTAACAGTGTAATCGAAGGCTTTTTTCATTTGGTTTACATGCCAAAACTAATCTAAGTCTAAAGTTTCCAGTCAATAAATGTGCAGCTCTAGTGCTCGTTGTGTGCCAGATAAAAAGAAGAAATTGGTTAGCACAGTACAATTCACATCCAAGCTGAAAAGTAAATTATCCCGCTCATTAGACAGGGAACGACATTCTTTGCGTGCCTCCTTCCTTCTGACCCAGGGCCGGCTTTATGGGCCCATTACTGGAAATGAGACAGGAGGAAGTGACCAGCCAATTTCCTGTCTGAGGAAACGCAGCTCTGCATGTAAACGAATGGACAAAATGAGGAGTACATGGTTACATAATCGCAGAGAGCGGATGCCAACTGCTCACTCTTATTGTTGGCTGATACACGACACTACTCTGGTCATGTCCATCAATAAACCTTTAACCACAGATGACTCACACTATGAGCAGAATTAAAAGGAATTCAATATCAATGCATCACCTTTTACTCTAATGAATGCATTGAACGATGGCAGAGGGATTACTTCATTGCTTCTTTTAGTTGTGACATCACAATGTCAGAAAACTGTTGCATGATGTCACTAACAAATTGCTCATTGGGAGCAGCTACTGTATTTCAGGCCCTGAATTAAAATTCACTTAAATTCTTCCCATACACAACGTTAGGTGACTCACGTTGTTGAAGCACCATCTACGGCTTGGATCGGCATGAAACTCTGCCTGTTAAATCATCACTACAAAAGACTAAACTGTGTTAAAACATATCTGGTTCTTTCATGACAGATAAATATGAAAAGGTAGAGGGAGAAGTCAACTACGACTCCCGAGGGGCATTTCGGCAAAAAACTGGTTGAAAAAACTAACGATACAATCTGCAGCTTAAATCAATTTACTTTTAGATTCTGTGTCAATTTTGTAACTATGGGGCCATGTTTTGTTCATATATTCAACAGCAGAGAATTTGAGTTGCTACAGGACTCATTTGCATTATTATACCGTTTCATTCTGTTCCAGCAACTTTACAAATGTCCAATAAGATGAGACGCAGACTAACTGTAATACCATAATTATGTTCTATATTTTAGCTGAATTTAATGTTCCAAACTGAAAGAGCATTGCTTCAATATGTAATTACAATCAGCTGATTGATAAAACACGGAAGAAGGCCATACTGACTGTATTTCACACTTCTAAACAGGACTTCCTTCCACAGAAATGAGCTATAATTACCATAAAATGTGTTCAGAAAGAATGACAATAGGCCTGTTTTACAATCCCAAATAACAAAGCAGCGCTGCAAAGCACCGAGACCCCACTGTTTCACTTTCACTCAATGAAATCGATGTGGACGAGAACTCTCAGATCACAGCAAGATATGAAAAACTTCCTCACTTAAAAATGTAATAATACAGCTTTAAGAGTAATTTGATTCTCAAAATTCTCTTATCTTTGTGGAATAAAGTATCCGGCTGCACATTTAAATATCAAAAGATGCTAAAATGTAAAGACCAACTGTCAAGGTTTTGAAAGCAACAAAGGATGCGCTGTTCTGCTGGTCCTCCTCTCCAGCCTGAGAACAAGTTGGCACTCGCAAAAACACACAACACTCCGTGGCTAAAGTTGGAAACTCCACTCAGACAAATAAGTCCCTCTATTATGCCCAAACACAATGCTTCTTTGTCAGGGGAAACCCTGGAGGAGACAATGTAGCTGGATATCTACCCCTCACTGATTCTGGAGGAGTCTCGGTCAACAACAGCACAGAAGAGGATTGAGGAGATTATAAAACTGTGCCATTTAAGATTAATGGACTATTAGAGGGTGATCAATGTCAAAATAACAGTGTGAGAGCAAATATTTAATAAAAAGCTAAATGAATGATCTTTATGTTGGGCTGTATGTTCGTCTTAAGAAGCCGCATTCTTTGCATGTATGGACAAAATGACCCAGTGACTAGAAAGGTGGAGTTACACTGATGAGATGGAACAGTTCGTCGGTCTAGTTTGAACTCTCACCTGCGAGAGTGCATCGCTTACCTGAGGGAGCACTTTGAACTTCACAGTGACAAGTTGTAAACATCAGACAATTTCTCTGCTCCCAAGTCTTGTTTAGGACTCAGGTTAAGTGAGACTAAATACATGTTTGGCAGTCACACTATTGACAAAAATATATTCATACAATTGCAGTGTTGATGCTCAAGTTTCGGTACTGTGACTTGTTTATCTCTGCTTCAGTTTTACTGTTACTTAAGTAAAACTACAGTTGAAGTACAGGTCAGTTTCAAAGATTTACTGAGCATGTTGGTCTTTGGGTCCTTAAGTTAGCCACATAAATGAAGGTCTACTTTGATCTCATGTGTGCTTTCTCTTATAGATGTAATCACAGTCCTTTAACTGATCTACAAAATGTTGAACATTAACCAGTTGTGACCATGGGGAATATCCAGCCATGGAGAGGGATTTCTATAAATCTGCAGTGGAGGCAGCTCTAACGGGATATGAACTCTGAAGAGATCTATTGTTCTGCATGCGACCCCTCCCTCACATATCTGAAGAATGACATCAGCCCCTTCCTGATTCTTCACCCTGTAAAGACCCCTAACCCCCTCCAGACCTCCCCTCCTCTCACACTCACACCGCCTCAGGAGTTTGGGGAGATCTTTCTACCTCTTGGAGTCCCTGAGAACAGAGTTTGTCAACGTTTTCCAGATTTCATTGAATAAAAAATACATATATTATGAAACAGTCATGTTTTCAAAAACAGAGCGCACACTTGAAACTTTGAATAGAATCTAATTTGCTTCAAATTCATGTGATAGATGACATGTCAATGCCCAATCCTTACCCCTTTACACGCTGGCCTCTGTTCTACTGACCCACCCACCACATTTCCTCCTAGAGGGTTTCTTTTAAAATCCTTTCTAAGAATCATGATACTCTGTCCAGATTCTAGGGGGCATCTACGACAGTAAACTTTGAGAACCTTGACGTTTTAAACAAGTAACCATTTTAAAAGACATTGTCTAGCTGAGGCTTGAAAATGTCTTAGGATTAGTCTGGCAGACGGAGGCTAAGCCAAAGAGTTCAAAGAACAATTTGGAGACTTCCTTTGCATTAGGAGTCACAGTTCAAGGGTTGTCAACGTGCCAGCGGCTCCGCGGGCCACAGCAGATCAAAGGCAAGGGTTGGGAGACTGGACACAGGCTGCCATACCTTCCCAGCGTGCCCGGTGTTTGACACCTCTGCCCTGTCGTATCAAAGTCCATCCCTCAGGGCACACTGCTGAAACAGCAGGAGGCAAAACGCTCAGGAAGCTGCTTCCTTCCTGCACAGACCATCATCAACCAAGAGGCTCCAGCTAGCCCAACTCACCTCTAACCAGCTCAGTAATACGGTTGTCAGCAAAACAAACTCAGGGGAAGGAAGAAGAATACGGAGAAATCGATACAGCATGAACATAAAGTTTCTACTGTGTCACAGCTCTCTAGAGACGCTTGAAATTAGAAATAAGTCTGACAGAAAAAGGAGTCAGTGAATCAACCTCACAGCAACAAACCACAGTATCATTGTCATCAAAAAATATCAGAGGTTGTGGTTTCCCAGAAGTACAAATTGGGCTTTTAATTAGTTTAGTTAATTAGTAGAACCAAACTTAATTTCCACGACCCTGAGGGATCAAAGTGAGCAGCTGGAGTCATCAGTGATGCTGGAGGTGGATAGAACAGTAACAAGGTAAAGAATTGTTCAATTAGATTCCATGTCTTGTGCAGTAAATAGTCCTTCATAACTGCTTTGAAACTTTAAGACCAGGCAAAAGAGACAAAAATGTTTCAGCGCATACCTACGGGAACACACTTGTACACATGAGGCTCAGTGCACAGGGTCAAAACGGGAGTTTATCACAAACACTTTGCCATGATTCTCTGTGGTGCGACAATCTTTGGTTCAAAGCCAAAACATGTATCAAGCCCTCGGTGTGAAGCCCAACTTGTTCCAGATTTTTCTTCAAACCTGACATAACTGATTTTTTAGGCCATTTTGGAGCAGTGAAAAGATGTTGTGAACACATTGGCATATCATCACCTTGTTGTTATGGTGAACAGCTGCTTATTTACACAACCAGAAGGTACGGAGAAACACATTCATTCATTCGGGAGTTGTGTTTGTGTCCATCTGTTAAATGCAGGTCTGTTCCAACTCCTCAGAGAAATATCTGGCTCTTTTGCTGCTAACTGCTCCACTGTGTCACCAGCTAGTCTCTAACCCTGATGTTTGGTGCTAAGCAGGTAGTGTACAGTGGGTTTTTAGAGATATTCGCTGAAATCAGTTGCCTACTGTGGCTGTTCAACAGTCTTGAGAGTAGCAGAAACATAATACATTTTAGGTTCTACAAGTTATCTCAGCCTAATCCACATACATATGAATCTCTGCTCTACAGCCAGATATGAAGACGATCCAGGTCAGGGTTCTTACAGCTTAAGCCAAGTTAGATTTGAGACTTTTTTAAATTTATTTATTTTATTTATTTATTTTTTATTTTATTTATTTATTTTTATTTATTTATTTATTTGATTCTACTAGGAATAACATTTTAGACCAACTTTACAATAGCCAAAATTATAGAAAAAAACTACATAAATTATCGTGCTGAGCTTGAACCACTTCCTGCAAAAAATACACTGTGCATCGTATACAGTGACAGGTACGAGGTTCATGCCACAAAATCATGGTTGAATAGCCAATTTTCATTGAGTTTGCACTTCCCCATGTCGTGGTTAGCTATCAGACAGAGCATCTGCTCTGAGCATGACTGATCTACATGACATTAATGCAAGAGGCATTTGGTAAATTATTTTAAAAATAGATGACACCAGTTATTTAGAGATTTTAAATTGCAATGTCAAAAAAACAAAACAATTTATAAAATCCTACTTCCCCTGTTTTTAAATTTTAAAACTTTTGAAAGATGGATTATTATGAAATTTTAATAACAGTTAAAGCCTTATTTTTTATTTATTAATGAATTTAATGTCTTTTAAGACTTTTTCCCGTGCAGGTGCACGTCAAAGTATTGTACAGTACAGTAAATAGTATTTTAATATATGCCATCTAAAGCGGTTATTCTGCTATGAGCGTTTGTTTATCACAATAACGGCACAAACACATTAGATAGACATTCGAATTACAGTAAATGTGTTCATCACATCTATGCAGGATTGTGGATCCAGTCACTTTCAAAAAGCTCTGTGACCGTGAGCTATAAGGCACAAAGACTGAAAATCTAATTAGCATGCTGCTTTGAGCTGTTACAGAGTACAGTTACGTACCGTTCCCACAAGTGGGTAGATGAAACCAGCCCCAATGCTAGCACGAACATCTCTGATTGGCAAAACAAATCCAGTGGGTACACCCTTCTTGTCAGGCATGTGGGACAGGGACAGGTGAGTCTTGGCCATGCAGATAGGCAATGAACCATAGCCCTAGTTATAAGACAAAGAATGCAAGAAAAGTGGTTAAAATGTGTGTGTGTTTGTGCAAGTTAGAGAGAAAGTGAGACACAAAGAGACAGAGAGATGAGATGAGCTGCTCTCAGTGTGACTCACTTGTTATAGTGATCTCACCTGTTGATTGTAGTAATCTATCTTGGCCTTGGCCTCTGGAGTCAGCTCAATGTCATCAGCTCCATACACTTTTTGGGCGATTGTTCTGATCTTCTCCACTATCGGCATCTATGGGAAAAACAGTGCATCAGAAAAAAGGTGGAAAAGACATGAGCACTCCACTTAAAAAGTGAGCAATCGAGGAAATTAGATTTAGTGAATACACGTCTGTGTGACGTCAAGGTTAACAAGGCCTACACAGTGCAAATTAAATAATGTACCATGTTTCACTTTTACTGTTCGACTCATACTAGACACTGCATTCCTTTATTACCTCTTCTGCCAAGGAGGTTATGTTTTTTGAGTTTGCTTTGTTTGTCAGCAGGATTACTGGCCCAATTTTCATGAAACTGGGTGGAATGGTGTAGCGTGGGCTAAGAAAGAACCCATTCAATTCGAGTGGATCTAAATCACGGAGAAAATACACAAAACAATTTTCACTTTCATTAACATTGTGAGATAGGGCATTTTTCGCTTATCGAAGGGCTGCACTCTCCGAGCGCCCTCCTGCTTGTCCTCTGCTTTCTGTGCAGCCAAAAACACACCATTACTATTTGACGACCCTCGCACACATAGGATGTGCTGCACCAAGGTGTCAACAGGGCAACACAGCATATTTAAACGATTAGTATTTAGAACACATGTAACCTCTTATGTGATTTTGGAGATCTGTCCGAGATTGAGAAATGTGTTGGTTGTTATCTCTCTTGATTTCATACCTGAGTAATTTAACATCTTTATTAACATCCATTAAGACATAGCATTCAGATTTTCCATCTTAAGTATCTGCTCTCACCTCTATGTTGTACAGGAACTGGAAGTCGCTGGTTCTGCCAGCCGCCTCATTCACAGCTTGGGCCAGCTCTAAGGAACCTCGGCCGCCCTGCGCCCAGTGGTGACATGGCACAGCTTCAGATGCTCCACACTCTTTAGCTATCTGACACACAAGGTTAATCTCTGCCTGGGTGTCTGTCCTAAAGGATCACCAAGGGAAACATTGTTAGCAGTGCTTATTGGCCATGGGGACAAATTACGTATTTAGAGACAAAATTAACTTAACAAAATGGTGCTTTTGTGGGCCCAAGGAATGTGTGGACTATCCCATTACTACTCCTAAGCAGTAGTGGGTAGAGCAAAGAAAAATGGTTTATAATTATATAGACTCAAGTAGAAGTAAACAATACTCAAAAAAATAATTACTTGAATAAGAGTAAAAAAGTATCTTGAAAAATGTAACTACTCAAGTAGTAAGTAACCTCATTAGATGCAATTTATTACGTTCAAACAGGTCCTCAAATGTTTTCTCCCACTGACAAAGGAGGCAGAGCATAATATGACTGTTGCTCCATGTAATTTGAAAAACAGAGTCTTGATGCTGGGCCAGGGATGTGCATGTGCCTCATCTCAAGGAGACGTTTCATCTTCTGCCATGATCTTGAACTGTAGTCAATTGAAGGTGAGTCGTGGAGGGGGTAGGGCTACATCTACGTTCCATCTGTGCTATGATTGGCTAGTAGGCTATTTCCTCTCTCGCTGCCGTGCGTTCGAGTTCAGCTGAATATAAAAAATATTTATAGCTAAATGTATCAATAAAAGTAGCTTACAAGAAAATGTTTACATTTTTTATTTACTCAAGTACATGTAACCGAGTAGGTGTTACATGTTACTACCCACCACTGCTCTTAAGTCCATTTATTGACTGTATATTCAGTAAAATGACTAGTTAGAGTAGTAGAGTAGTAAAAGTTAGAATATGTTTTTGTGAATGTGTGTCTGCATGCATCTTACTTGAAGACATTGAGTGCCACCACAACTGGTACCCCAAACAGGTGAGCTATTTGGATCTGCTTCCTGAGATTGCTACGACAACCGCCTGCAACTAGACTCAGATTCTAGAGGAGAAAGAGAAAAAGCGTCAGAGATGTATCATTATAATTAAACTATAACAGCTTGACTCACGGCATGGCTTAGAGCGACTACCTCTCCTGCTATGGAAAAACCCTAATAGAATAAGACTGGTAGTATCCGACTGTGGGGCAGTTATTCATTTATCATTCTCACATTGTACACACAACACTATGTGCAGAAGTCCAGTTACTCTAGAACACATTAATAGCATGTTGTGCAGCCAGAGACTCCAAGTTTGACCGGAGTAATCCAATCTTGCAGTGTGTGCGTGTGTGTGCAGCCCCTGGCTCAGAGCAGTAAGGCCACACAGGTCCAATAAATTAATTTCCATGGCTCTGTTTTCCCCAGGACTTCTGGTTCTTGTTAAAGGCTTCACAATTAACTTATACTGCTTCATTATTCACTCAGCTGAACCTGACCAGTGATTTTAGCCAGATATGAACATGCACACGTACATGCACACACTGACACTGACACTAACACACACACACACACACACACCAACACCCACACCAACACACACTTAATCAAATAAGTGCTCTTAACCATGTTAGTAGGGGAAGTATATATGCATATAGGCGGGGAGTAAATGAGAGAATACATCTTAGCATACGTACAATCTGAAACTCCCATTATTGTATCACACAAATCCCTATAAATGTGTCAAATGATGGCTCAGTTCCTAAGGTTTTCCTGGCTAATGCTACATATGCTTGGCCACACACCCACCAAACGGATTTGATAAGTGATACGTAATATTGTGCCAACTGTGTTGGACCAATGTGTAGGTGTGCAGTAAGTCATCTCTATGGGTTATCCTATCCTATGAGTTTCCTTCTTAAAGGACATCTTGGAAATGTTGGGAGCATGGCTGCTGTGGCTGAAATCAAAAACACCCTTGCGACACCCTTGCCTTTCAAACTCTTCTCTCCTTTCTCTAGCAAAAAGCACTTTCTTCCAATCTAAAATGCAATCCTCCTCCAACCCCCAAAATTTCTCTATCTTCTACCTTCCTTGATCTCCCGAGTCCCCCACCTCCTTCTTCCATTCTACCTTTCTACCATGCCACTTTGTCAACTACTTCGTAAAAAAAAACCTCTCCTAAAGAAACCCACACTCGACCCTTCTGAGGTGAACAACTACAGACCTGTCTCTCTTTTTCCATTTCTTTCCGAAATACTTAGCGTACGATCTTCAATCAACTTCGTCTTACCTTCACCAGAACAACCTTCTTGATCCCCACCAATCTGGTTTCAAAGCAGGCCACTCAACCGAGACTTTTCCCAGATCTGAAACTCAGGCATGAATCTGCTCGTCTGGCTGACATCTTTCAGTGGATGTCCGCACACCACTTGAAACTCAACCTAAAAAAGACCGAGCTGCTTTTCCTTCCGGGGAAGGGCTCTCCCATCCTGCAGATACACACTTTACAAAATCAGGAGGACACGTCCCCTACTGACCCAGAACGCGACACAGGTTCTGGCCCAGGCTTTTGTCATCTCACACCTTGACTACTGCAATTCTTTCCTGGCTGGACTACCTACATGTGCCATTCGACCTCTACAGCGCATCCAGAATGCAGCAGCCCTACTGGTCTTTAACCTTCCCAAGTTCTCCCAAACTACACCGCTCCTCTGCTCCCTTTACTGGTTACCAGTGGCTGCCCGAATCTGCTTCAAGACACCGGTGCTGGCCTACCGTGCAGTGAAGGGATCAGGCCCTTTCTATATCCAGGCCATGGTGAAACCATACACCCCAGCTCGCTCACTTTGCTCTGCCAATCTGCTCGCTATTCCCTCACTTTGAGCGGGACCCAGATACCCTTCAAATAAAACCTGCCTGTTTGCTATCCTGGCTCCAAAATGTTGGAACAAGCTCCCCATTGATATCAGGTCAGCAGAAAGTCTTCTCACCTCCCGTCGCAGACTGAAAACCCAGCTGTTTCGACGGCACCATGGCCAATTAAAAAATAAATTTATATATATATATATATATATATATATATATATATATATATATTTCTGTATCTCGTATCTATAATTGGTTGGCTTATTTGAAGCTAATGTACTGCACTTAAAATGATTTCACCTATTTGAAGCTAATGCACTTGCAAGATTGTTCGGAGTTGTATCCTCATGATTGTTTGCACTGATTGTAAGTCGCTTTGGACAAAAGTTAAATGTAATGTAATGATTGTAAGTTATGTTATCACATCTCCCTTCTGCTTACTTTTTGTCAGTGGCTATGCTTATCATTTTTGTGTATGTTTGTGTTCATTTATGCGTACTATATGGCTCATACCTCATCAATGTACTCTCTTGGAAGAGGTGCGCCAGCCGACACCTGAAAAACACACAAAGACAACAAATAAGCACACACACATTCAGCCATATATTATTTTATTTGTTTTGCTTTTTTGGGGCATATTATCTGATCACATGGAGGAGAATTGAGTCCATAAAAAAGGCACTGAAACCTTCATGCAACCTAATGATGTGTCTTAGTAGGGTGCAATGTATACATGTGTTGTTTATATTGCGGATGGATATGCACAAAGATAACCTTCAATAAATGTATAAACTGGTCAACTAATCAATTTCTACTGGACGTACAGTTTTTTTTTTAACAGCACAGCAGCTAATTGCAATGGTGATTGAGACTGTGTATACAGTATATATATATACAGTATATATATATATAAAAAAACAGTGTGACATGCTAGTTTAGGTTGTTGAAAACATACACAGATCAGCCATAACATCATGACCACTGACAGGTGAAGTGAATAACATTGATTATCTTCTTACAATGGCACAATGGGGGGGGGGGGGGGTATGTTAGGCAGCAAGTGAACACTTTGTCCTCAAAGTTGATGTGTTGGAAGCAGGAAAAATGGGCAAGCGTAAGGATGTGAGCAACTTTGACAAGGGCCAAACTGTGATGGCTAGACGACTGGATCAGAGCATCTCCAAAACGGCAGCTCTTGTGGGGTGTTCCCGGTCTGCAGTGGTCAGTACCTATGAAAAGTGGTCCAAGGAAGGAAAAAAGATGAACCGGCGACAGGGTCATGGGCGGCCTAGGCTCATTGATGCGCGTGGGGAGCGAAGGTTGGCCCGTGTGGTCCGATCCAACAGAAGAGCTACTGTGGCTCAAATTGCTGAACAAGTTAATGCTGCTTCTGTTAGAAAGGTGTCAGAACACACAGTGCATCGCAGTTTGTTGCGTATGGGGCTGCGTACCCGCAGACCGGTCAGGGTGCCCATGCTGACCCCTGTCCACCGCCGAAAGCGCTTCCAATGGGCACGTGAGCATCAGAACTGGACCACGGAGCAATGGAAGAAGGTGGCCTGGTCTGATGAATCACGTTTTCTTTTACATCATGTGGGTGGCCGGGTGCGTGTGCATCGCTTACCTGGGGAAGACATGGCACCAGGATGCACTATGGGAAGAAGGCAAGCTGGCGGAGGCAGCGTGATGCTTTCAGCAATCTTCTGCTGGGAAACCTTGGGTCCTGCCATTCATGTGGATGTTACTTTGACACGTACCACCTACCTAAACATTGTTACAGACCAAGTACACCCCTTCATGGAAACGGTATTCCCTAATGGCAGTGGCCTCTTTCAGCAGGACAATGCGCCCCGCCACACTGCAAACATGGTTTGAGGAAAACGATAACGAGCTCAAGGTGTTGACTTGGCCTCCAAATTCCCCAGATCTCAATCCAATCGAGCATCTGTGGGATGTGCTGGATAAACAAGTCCGATCCATGGAGGCCCCACCTCGCAACTTACAGGACTTAAAGGACCTGCTGCTAACGTCTTGCTGCCAGATACCACAGCACACCTTCAGAGGTCTAGTGGAGTCCATGCCTCGACGGGTCAGGGCTGTTTTGGCCGCAAAAGGGGGACCTACACAATATTAGGCAGGTGGTCATAATGTTATGGCTGATCGGTGTATATGCCACAAATTGTTTCATTATACAATATTAGGGAAAGTGTGTGGGTTAGAGCCAGTCTACAAGACCACATTATGATATTCTAAGGCAGCATTATGGACAGGAAACAAGACGGCCATCTGGTGCAATGGAAAAACATCAGTGTTTTCTGTTGTGTTTTGTCGACTTACATTTGGGCCACCGCCATGCATCTTTAAAGCTCGGACTGTTGCAACCAGCACCACCGCATTTGGCCTCAGCCCCGACGCCCGACATTTTATGTTGAAGAACTTCTCCATCCCGATGTCAGCTCCGAAACCAGCTTCTGTCACTGTGAGGAAACAGATTTCCATTTTTTTTAAATTATTTTATTTATCCCATCTATAACAATAATCTAATGAATGCATGTTAAGATTCTGGTAAGAATACAAAGATAATATAAGTGGATAGTGATCAAGCAATGTTTTTTTTCCATCCCCTTTTCCTATCTTTTGTTTGTGCTCTTTAAGTAAAGACTTAAAAAAAAAAAAACATACCACAACTGTAGAAGCAACACTTGGAAGATGAATTAAAATAGCTAGTGGGGTTAATGGTGATGGCCGACATATGCTGACCTAATCTTGAGCCAGTCATCTGTCTACATTCAGCACTTGTATCCTCTCTACCCATTTGTTTAATGTTCAATATCATTTTGACAAAACTTTCTTTAGAACAAACTTTATATTCACATCTTTAAAGAATCACAGGAATAAGAAGTGAGCCTGACTGTTTTTATGTCTGAACAGCAACACTGTACTGAGTAATGGGTTCACTGTAAGGACTTTCAAAGACAGAGCGCCTCTGATAAGGACGGCCCGACACACAGGCCTCTTGAACACGATCCAAACAAAGCAAATAGTCCACCTGGAATGACAGCCTTGTTAAGATAAGGTTTCCTGTTACTTATTGTGTGCATGTGTTTGGCACCATTGTACTAAAACACTTGCTGTTGGGCCTAAGCTAGAATTTTAGAGGAAGACTAAGGTTGATTTCACGCCTTACTTATTTACTGAGGTTTTAACGAATTCTGGTGCATTTTCCCATTTAGTGCAGCCTGGTGGAACACTGTCATTTGAACGCTGGATGGAAAAAAATAACTGCACATACACTACCAAAAAGATGGGCCTCTAGATCTGCTTCTTAGTGTACTCTTGTGGGGTTTGTTTGTAGTGGAAATGCAACATGACGCTGCCACGTGATGTCTAGACTAGTCTGTCCATGTGACTATATGTTGGCAACTCATGGTACATTAGTGACAGCTGAAACCTTAATAGAACTTTAAACATTTCTTCAAGAGTTTTAGCCCTTTTTTATTAAAATCAACCTTCTTTAATGAATATAACTCTTCAATTTGTGCCTCCCTTTGTGTGTGACAAGCGGGAGAGTGAATGTTGTGAATTCTGTAAATAATAACATCCATCTTTTTAATACATTTGTACTGTTGGAGTTTACAACGCTCTGGATTTTTTGGAAATGTCAGAAGAAATCCTAACCACGGGAATCTAATTCTACAAATAGTATAATACTAATGATATTAGCGTAGTCTAATCTCCTCTAGAATTTTATCTGGAACTGTGCAGGAATACCTAGTAAAACAGAACAACTATTAATAAGATAAGAAAATAATCTTTGTGTGGGCATCCTGTTTATAGGACACAATTACCATCAGCTAACCTTCTTATCATTTAATTCAATAAAAGGATAATAATTAAATGTGACAAGGAAGCATGTCAGGAAACAAATTTCTTTTATGTGTTTTTGTGTGTGCAAAGACTTTGTTTACAGCAAATTATGCTTTATAGAGTGTGGTTAAGCTGAATGATTAAGGGAATGATTTGTATCACTTACTTTAGGAGGTAAAAATATATTATTTTATCGATTCTAGACGAAAAGAGAGAAAAGAAGTGGGAAAGAGGCAGCGCCTGGCGTTACTGCAGTTTTACAAGCATATCTGAGAACTACGGTGGCCTTCTCGTAGCGTAAAAACGAGTTAGGTTTGTCCATTCTGAGCTACTGTAGAAACACTTTGGTGTAAGATAGTGCTAGATATGAAGGGCTCATTCTAAAAATTACAAAAACATTACAATTCCTAGTTTCAGGTGATTGTACACTAATGGAAACATAAGAATATTATATTCCATTTCTGCTAATAGATCCTCCTAAATACTACCTTTAACAGTTTCTGGGAATACAAATGACAATGTTGACACTAAGCAGAAATGGTGGTTTGAGGGGCCTTTGCTGCATCATCTCCATCTCAAAAAGACTCTCCGAGTAAAGAGCAACAAATAAAGTCAAAAAGGGATGAGCCCAAGAATGTAACTACACTTTATTTGGCCACAAATTGGTTGCTGACGGAGCGTATTGTTTCTCGTTTGTTTCACTAAAGCTTTGGCTTTGAATACTGAACTGGCCTGCCAATGAAAATCACATTCTTAGGTTCATGATTTGTGGATATTTCAATAAATTGTGTGATCTCCCACAAACTGAGGACAGGAGTACCACAAATGCACAACAATGAACAGCAAAGAATAATCTGAGGGAAAAGAATAAAAACAAAGACTGCGAGTTCATAACGACAGCAAGTACACTACGACATTACGCGAATGACCCCAGAGGATGTCATGAGGAAACACTTGCAAGCTTCCCGTTCTGCGGGACAACCTTGGGCTGGCCAGAGAGCAAGAAGAGGTCGATGTTGTTGAGAGTGAAGAGAAAGCCGGATGGTGTTACAACAGTCAAAGCTGTGGTATCAGCACCCATGCCAATAAAAACACTAACAGAAAAGGCTGGAAAGTAGGCTAGATCAACACGACCACCTATTTCCTGTTAGAGTTTTCCAGTTGCATTTAGGTGGGCTACAAATAATGATTATTTTCATTATTGAATAATCTGTTTATTTGCTTTATACCGTTGTCTTTAAAATGTCATAAAACCAAAGATATTCAATTTACAATGATATAAAATCGAGCAGCAAATTTCAATATTTGAAAAGCTCTGTACTTTTTACTTTGGCTTTTACCCGCGAGTAATTAGTTTTAAAAAATGTGGTGTTATTAATTATCTCTCGACAAACTAATCGATTAATCTATACATACTATGTAAGGGCTATATTTACCATATATTAATACACTTGCTGGCATATTAAGTGCTGATTCTGATTTACTAACCAGTGCATACATGCACATTGTAAACAGAAATCTAGGATAAAGAATTTAAAGGCAATTTGACAAAATTATATAAAACTACCAAATAAATCGGAGTAAATATCTTGTAAGTTTAAGACAAGTTAAAGCAGGCAACTGTATAAGTATTGAAATGTTTTTTTTATTTTTTAAAAAGGATGTAGAGCTTGAAATGCTTTATGTGCTG
Organism: Bovichtus variegatus; assembly: GCA_943593645.1. Classification (NCBI taxonomy): domain Eukaryota; kingdom Metazoa; phylum Chordata; class Actinopteri; order Perciformes; family Bovichtidae; genus Bovichtus; species Bovichtus variegatus. Next base: position 8,515,979 of record CALSCE010010644.1, read on the forward strand.
AACATATCATAATCATTTCTCAGTGGCCACTTCTCTAAAAGCCCATATGATTTGTTGCTTTAGATTAGGGAGGCTCTGCAGTGGGAAATCTTACAGTAAGTCAGTGTCAGGGGGTTATCTGCGTTCAATACTCCAGACTGTTAATGATACAGGAATCCCTCACATCTGGCATGTGGAATTCATCCCCCAGAAAACCCTCTAAAAGCAGCATTTCTCCATTTTAAATCCAGATTCCAAAATGACTTGAAAAACCCACAATAATACAGAGCATGATGAAGCACAGCCAAGAGTATGTTCATACACACCCTAACAACCCTCACTGAGTTCAAAGAGAGTTCATTCACTTCCTTTGCCACATGAGGAGCTTGCTGATCTTATTTAACTGAACTGTATATTACTTACTGTGGTGTGGTTCACATCAGTGTCAAAGACAGAAAGAATAATTCCAGTTTATTACAGTCAGTTTGGGTTTTCATTTTCATAGTTTTGACCATTATCTTTTCATTGTCCTATCCATTCCTATAACAACATTGCACATTTTGGGGGGGATTTTTTCTTTATCCATTGAGCAGATTTATTAATTTGAGATAATTTGACATTTGTGATGAGTGATATTGGGCTATATAGCTTGAATTGATTTGACATGTTTGGTTTTAAACCTGTATCTACTGATTTAGGGGCACTTGGGTGCAGCGGAAACAAGTAAACCCAATATTGACATATTATGTATGACCTTGGAATGTTGATATGGCAAAAACATTTTTGTTGGCAATTGCTTATTTACACATCCATCAGACAAGGAGCAACATTAGCATTTATTTGCGGTTATGTTTCTGGCCTTGTAGAATATGCAAGTCAAATGTTGGCTCTCTCAGAAGTTATTGTCTGGTCTCCACCAACTCCTGCTGTGTTCACCAGCCATTAGCTAACTTTGTCCGTCTTTCGGTTGGTGCTGAGTCGGTAGTGTACAGTTATCCTTTAGAGCTTTTTAGCTGAAAACAGCAGCCTGCTGTGTCATAAACAAGGTTGATCAGACCGGTGAGAGTGATCCAAAACAAATTAACTGCAGAGTTGAGTGATAATTCTCTGTGTGTAATGTGAAAGGGGTCACTCATAGTAACAAACCCAGTCATTTGGTCTGTTAATATAAAAATATTGAGCTACACTTGGGAAGAGAAGACAAAGACAAACAACAACAACATTATTACCCAAACAGTCTGTTGTAAATCCACTACAGTCTAGGAGGATAATTACAGTTTATAACCTCTAACTTGATCATAACACTACATCAAAGAGCTGACTTGCCGTTCCAGACTGTATATGCAGAAATATTCATTTTCTTAACTTTGCTGTTGGGTTATTATTCTCTTCAGAGGTGCAAGTTAAAAGAAGGCATCAGAGAAAAGAGCCTGAGATGGAGGGAGCAGGAAAGAGGGGGGTACATGCATCCCAGCTGCAGAGGGAGGAAAAGGAAGAAGGTCGAGTTCCTGGCATACCTGAGAGTCAGGTAACAAACACACAGACAGGGAAGGGAGGGAACGAGACGGACAGATGGAAAACGAGTGGGGTGGAGAGGTGGAGGTATAAAACGCATACAAGCCTCCATGCTCCAGTGTTGTGAAATACAACTCTGCTCACGCTGCCTACACATTTTCCCAGCGCGCAGATGACAGCGGGTGTAAATATTGTGTATGCCCAGAGAGTCTGCCTTCTCCTTTTCCCCGTTATTGCTGACACAGAAAAACGTTCTCACATACATATAAATATAAGCCTTGATGAGCTTTGTATGTCCATCAAATTCACCTGACAAACTCAACAACACACACACACACACACACACACGTACATTCCAAACATATTTCTGCAGCCAAAGTAAATGAGGACTGAAAGCGAGCAGCAGGATAGATAGACAGATAAAAATGGAAATATTGAAGTATGCTTTGACGTTGAAGGGATTAGTGTGGTTTACTCTAAAGCATTCCAGGGGCTCTTAAGATTATCAATCAGCTTCCTTCCTTTCTCCTGTGTTTTTTTTACGCAATCTTTCCCACCATTTCCTAGAAAGTTACGCAGCGGCAAGACACCAGAGTAGCACACCAAGTCAGCCAGAGGCAGTTAGAACGGGGCCAGAACCTGAACTAAGGTGAATGCAGGCCAAAGGTTGCAACAGCAGGGGAGCAAACTGAAGTTCATGACTGGAGTAAATTGTAAATTATAGTTTAAGCTGCTGTGCTAAAGAAGCTTAGGCCTTAAATTCCTCCACATCTGGAGCTTCTTAACTCTACAGTTAACATCTTGTTGTCTGTCATCCCCAAAGGTTTTGTGCGTCTGCTCAAGCATGCGTGTCTGTCTGTGTGTGATCTGTATGCGTGAACTGTGTGTTCTTACCCACAAAGCCGTCCCGGCCAACCAACTTCAAAGCCAGCTTGTCAGCCAGCACCGAGGAGTTGCCATGGGCGATGTTGGCAAAGGGCCCAGCATGGACAAACACTGGAGTACCCTGCAACAATTAAGAGGGGCACACAAACATGCAGGAGGAGTTGAGAAAACACAGTGACACACAGCAACTCACCCGACAAAGTTTAAATAAGGACTTACCAGTTCTTTCATTCTAAATTCAACATCTTTCAGAAACATAAATAAATATTGAAGTGTGGATGCACTTTGGCTGGCACTATGTTTGTCTAAACAGTCGGCACAAGTTAAGAGGTGCACGACTGGCATGGCAGCCTGACTATGGGCCAGGCTTCCTTCCCTTGCTGATTTTAGGATTACTCCCTAAAGACTGGACACACACAAACTAAAAGAGCACTTAAAGTTTAAGTTGCTGCCTCTGACAGAAATTCAGGCTAGTACAATAACTCAGTGAAGCAGGGCACAATGGATGGATTAATGGATATTAAATGGTATGATATTTTCACAACACCCTCTTTGGGTGTGCAGTGTACACAACACTAATGTTGTACCCTGGATGTAAGTCAGTGTTTTAGTTCTTGCCGCCACTGTGTATTTTTAAAGTTGTTTGCATTTAAATGTTAAAAAGCATGATAAAATACTGTTCAAAAAGTTGAACTATGTTGTGTCAGGTGTGCATGACAAATAATATAAATCTCACATTGATTTGCTAAAATCGCAACCGATTGTCTTTTCTTCTCAACTGGGGTGAAACTGCTACTACTGGCTAAAACTCACAGCTGCTGTTAGCTTACAGGCAGCTGTGAGTATCTTTTACGGGCAACAGCTCTGCAACTGTCATTCAAAGATATTGCTGTGTGCACCCAGCTTAGACAAGGCGAGGCATCAAAGAATACGGTTGCAGCGGAAAGGTCTACTGCACACCATCACAATCCTTCCGTTGCACTCATGACAGACTTTAAAAAGGGAAATTACTGAGAAAACTGGTCAAGAAGAAAAGTGGGAAAAGCCAACTGACCCATTGTTACACTGCAAGTGAATTCCTTGAGAGGGAGGAAAAAGGAAGGACGGGAAGGACTTGCATGATTTTCTAAGCTTTTGTTTGCATACCTCTCCCTCTGCCTGCATAAACAGCCTCCCCTCGGAGGAGTAAATCAGCCATTTAACAAGGCTCTGACAAACAATGTCTGTTTGTCTATGTTAAGTAGTAGTACAGAAAAATGCAGATAAGAGGAAAAAGAGAAAGAGGGAACAATATAAAGAGTATCTGTATCCATTCAATAACATATTGCTTTGTTTATTCAAATGGGAAGTCAACACACGTCATACATTACGTGGATTACCATGTGTGTTTGCAACTCCTGAACTTTAACTTGACCTAGTTCACACTTTCCATGTCCGAACATGAAGGAAAGAGATTCAGGCAATAAACAAGCCACAACAGGGGCATGAAAGTGGAAAGAAAAAGAAATGCAAAATGTGTCACCTCTTCAACTGATGGACAAGAGGATTAGAAAGACCAGGAAATGAACAAAAACAGGAAGATGGAGATCATGTCACAGTTTCCTCTTCTTATACTGTCCACGAAACCAGCTGCAGACCAGTGCTACACTAATGAAATGTTCCCAGGCTAGATTTTGGACAGCACAAGGATTCAAACCTGAGAGCCACAGGTCTGATTGTCTGTTTTGCTCTGGGCTTCTGCTTCTCACCAGGAAAGATGTCGGTCAGTGGAACGCCACGTAGACAGGATGTTAGAAAAATGTGATGACTGAGGTCGGCTTAATAGACACGTACACAAAGAGTACTTAAAAAAACAATTTTCCTCTTGTGCTATATCTCCTCCAAACTCCATCTGAAACAACACAGAAACATATGCTCCAACACGCACACAATCACACCAGCTTCAATATGCCAACTCTATTCTCATGTGTGCATCTGTATTCAACACAAACAATCACAAGCGAAGAGGGCATAAAAGGGCACAGGCGGTCAAGCTGGATGGAAAATTCTCACGGAGCTCTGAGGCCCGGATGGTCCCAATACCAGTTCCCTGACCAGAATCGCAGGAAACCCACACAGGAAATGGTTTTACACAACAGGACCGCAATGCTTCCTCCAAAAAAACAGAAAGTAACCAAATCTCTGCTGCATGCACAACTCCACCCCCTCTACACCCCTGAAAACACCCAGTCTGTGTTTATTTTCCCCACCAAATAGCCATGTACCCAAGCTTTCTGCTAAAAACCAACAAAGAACAAACTCATGAAAAATAACCCGACAACAAAAACACAAAGCCATTAGCAGAAGCATGACTGCTAACATTGTTAACTTTAATGACTTAAATCAATCCAACAGAAAAATACACTCAGATTGTTCAGAAAACCTCTGGTCCACAGCAGAGTCTCTCAGACTCTAGTTTAAAAATCATCAGTGAGAGCATCAGCATCAAAGATAAAGCAGACGCCTTTGTCTGCATGTACACTGTCCAGACACCAGAATGACCAGATAAATCACTGTTAAAAGATAATAGTCTAATTTCAAGGAAAAAGAGGAAATGTTTTTTTGTTTTACAACTGGCCTTTTGGCGGTCTTACCCATTAGGTGCTGAGAATTTAAAATGTTTCGCCAAACACTACAAGTATCTCAAAAGTGATGAGACCATTTCTAACATTTACACTAGATCAACAGATAAATGCCAAGTCAATACCAATAATGGTAAATAAAATATAAATAATTCTGATTACATGTATATATTAATAAAGGGATATAAATGACAAATATTTTTATTTTTAATTGGTATACTGATTATTTCAATTTCAAATGTCTGGTTTCGTCCAACCAATAGTCTAAAACCCAAATATGTTCATGTTAATAACATAGGTTTAAAAATACTGCATATAAGAAGAAAACAGGGAGTTTTTGCTTAAAAATCACTTGAACTATTAGTCAGTTAACAAAATAGTTGCTAATTCATCTGATCATAAAGACAATCTGACATATGAACTACCATGGACTATATTCCTGTATGCAGCTGGATACACAGACCGGTCACCTAAAAGAGTTTTAATAAGTTATCATTTTGAAATTGCTGCTTAGGATGTGCTGATGATTATAAGTCCAACAATGGAATTGAAGGAGGCGGCGGGCGAGGATGTGTGAGGCAGGAATCGCTCATGCACATTCCCTGGGTGTTAACATTAAAAATAATAATAATAATACATTTCATGCCATAGATAAGTCCCAACCAGTTGTGATTTAAACAGTAAATGACATGTTGAGCCGTTTTCAACCCATGACATGCCGATTTTTAAGTAAAAAAGAAATGTCGATATTTACACCAACATTGGTGCGTTTCATCACAGTGCAGTCATACAATTTAGTTTTTAGATCAAAAAAAACATGTTTAAGTGTGCAATACTTCTTTAATAAATAAAAGTTTAACCTTCTTAAAATATATATATTTTTTAAAATCCCTTACACACATTTTAAGCCTACTGGCACAATGAGCACAGGAAGTGAATGTTAATGGGCCGGTCTTCTATAAACTTGGTGCTTCTTTCAAGTGGGCTTTGCTGTACCAGAGTGGCCAAAGATCAATTCTAGATGTCTGGTTTGTTATCGGTTCATTAAATCCTTTAAACCTCCAAACTCTACTCCTCTCCATTTCTCCATCCATCACATTAAGGGTTGGCCTTTTTCCTCTAGCACTCTTAGGGTCACTGATGGTGTGTGTGTGTGTGTGTGTGTGTGTGTGTGTGTGTGTGTGTGTGTG
>CALSCE010010644.1:8524894-8559533 GCA_943593645.1 Bovichtus variegatus
GAAGAAGAAGAAGAAGAAGAAGAAGAAGAAGAAGAAGAAGAAGAAGAAGAAGAAGAAGAAGAAGAAGACACAGCACGCAGCAAAAGCCTTCGCAATAGAAACACTGCAGTGATATCACTTTGTCATACTGTGCGAGTGAATGAGAAAATATTTGCAACAGTATCCAAAAAAACCCCAACAATACTGCAGAAGTGTTCATATTCTGGTTATCGTAAAAATACACAAAACAAAGCCGGTGGGTGAAAAATATTTCAAAAGAACTTCATAAATTAAGAGGAATGAAGATTGTAAAGGCATGAATGCTGCATACCTCTCTGGTCTGTCCTTTTTCAGTGCTCGCCTGTCCTACTGTGATCTTCCTCAAGAAACGGTCATTTGTGTCAAGAACTGGAAAACAAAGACAAAAAGAAAAGTTTAATTTCTTGCAACATTTCTCAAAAAGAAAAAGCACAACTTTTAACTTGAAAACTGTCATAACATCAAAGACAGAGAGGACACCTAAATGTTTTTTAAAGAAGTTGATCGGATACCTCAGATAGTAAAGAGTTATGTTTTTACAGCCTGAACCTGACAGACTATAAAAAATCAATTTCCACACATGTTAAATGGACACAAATGCAACATCCACAGGCTTGCACACACAGATGCACACATGATAAACCCTAACTGACAAGAAGAGAGACTCTTATCAGTTATGATGAGTAGCTCATGACACACTGAAAGCGCTTATGCTTTGAGGGATTTGCTAGTTGAAGTTTCTTCACTTAGCCTATTCTCTGATAATATGGTTTGAAATCTGTGGCTATATGTTGTTACAATGAGCCGTGAAACCACATTAGTCTAACAGTATCGTCATGTTGGTTTGATGAATGAATGAAAGGGAAAGGGAAGAAAAAACATGGTTTGTTTCATGAACCATAGGCACACAGTCACAGCGGTGCAACATTGGGTTGTAAATCTGTTTTTAATCTCCAGGGTTCGTCTTTTAAGAGTGCCCTCTGGAGCCACTAGAGTAAATACCACATCAGTCATAGCAGCACCCGGCTGGTTGTTCTCACTGACAACTTTAAACCAAACACAGCCACCACTGAGGTAGCTATTCCCATTCTTACCACACCCACATTTATTACCTTGTGACTGATGGCTGTGACGCTTTAACATTAGATGTGTTAAATCCATACGAACACAAGGGCCATAAAGAGCTGTCATAGCCCATTTTCATTGAAGAGAATGCAAACATACTGCAGAGAATATAAATTTCAGGATTTGCAGGGGAAAAAACATCTATTCCAATTCAAGATTGCAAGGGACATTCTTTTGCGTTCATGGACCATGGGATGTTTGTCAAGGAAATGTAAATTAGATTTGCATGATCGTCATACTGGGTGTAAGCATGAAAAATTCTATTTTTTTTTTTTTTTTTTTTTTTTTTACTTAGTTTGAAAATGATTTTTTTTTTTGGTCATTTACTTTCTATTAGGTTTTACCATTACCATTTCATTTTCAAGGGATATGCGTCATTATGAAATGAAACATAAAATATAATCTTTCATAGCATGGTCCCAATCAAAACATCTCCGCTTTTAAGGACTGTACGTGCCTGTGTGGTTGGCACGGCCAAAGCCATATAACATCCTCGTTTTAGTAAATAATACATCAAGTTACTTGTTATGTTGATCATATTGTCACTGCATAGCACAAAAACTGCACAGAAACTTTTTGCTGGAGTTCAAGCATATGAAAAGTTGCAGTTGAAGCTTTAAATATATCTTTAGTTTTATATGGAAGAAGCAAAACAAATGACAACCCACTGCATCAAGAAGCACAAATCTTACAGAATATTTCACACAACTTAACTGTCCTTTAGTTAAGGCTATTGGGGGGAAAAGAGTGCCCTTCAGTATAGTATAGGTTGCAATCAAAAATAATGTACAGAGTGAATTCCTATTTTTCATTAGATACCTCTCTGCCAGGTGATCTTGGTGGGGTCAAGGTCAAGACGAACAAAGGTGCTGACTTCCTCAAGTGTAAGAGATGCAGGATCCATTTTATTGATCCCTAGACGCTGGAATCGAAGAGAAAAAGATTAGAGGATCATCTGAGAGTGTTTTTGGAGACGTTATACTTTGGCTTTAGTTCCACACAGGCTTACATTTTGATCCCAGCAGTGGCACTGCTGCTAGACATAGCAACTAATTTGATATTTTAGGTTTAACTGACTTTTTCTATATTTTATTTTAAAGAAAAAGTAGTAGTACTTTTCTTGTTCTTCTACATGTCCCCATCAGCTGGACACAGTATCATCCCAGTATGTAAAAACAAATCCAAACTAAATGACTGCGGGCCGATCAACTCACCATCAGGTTTGAAAGGTTGACTGGGAGTGCGCTGTTTAAAACACACACGACTCTTTATCTCTCACTCTGTCCATTAAAACCAATGAATATTTTATAGTCTTTTTAACTTTCATACAACAAGACAGACAGACATTCAGTTGGCTTCACCCTCCTATCACCAGAACATGTACCATATGCATTTTATCAACTAAGACTTGATATTAGGAATTCCTCATCAACACTACAAAAACAGCATTATTTTTTAGACACATAAACAAATATTGGAGATGAGGACATGGTGAAGGGGAAGAGGGGGATTTTTAAGATAGGCTCACTGAGGCCCCCTAGTGGACAGAGGCATCTTATTTTAGGAGCTTAACACAACAATGCTTTTGGTTAATAATGATTGTTGATGCAAGTGATTCTGGAACTGCAGTGTTTGGACTTACACACAGCCTGGAGATTTGGATGGGTGAAAATCTTCTCACTCCATTCACTGAAGGGACCAGTCTATTGAACAGAGCCTTGGAGGTATAAGAAAAAACAATTAAAATAAATGTGTGTGTATATGCATATAAAGTACATTTAATTGCACCTTAAAGGATAATAATGTTTTCTTGAACATATTGCACCAAATACACAATCACACCATGGTTGTGACTGCTAAATGTTATCAGGACGTAAAAAGCATGCTCTGACATAGATTAGTTTATTGTCTTTGTGAAACATATTTTTAGGCTTGCCTGTGAATATTCAGTGATATCACAACATCACAAGATTATGTACACTTAATATATAATTTCCTTTCTTAACTCACAAGAGAACACATCTAAAAAGCAATTTTGTGCAAAGTCCGGATTGTCATTATACTAGCATCCAGGTAAAAAAAGAAAAAAACAGTTTCACATAGTTTGGTTTTGTAAGAATAAGTCACTACTGTGTGACATCATCACACGGTCACCTTGTCTGACTGCGTCGCCTCATGGAGCATCCTGGCATCGATGGCTGCTGCCACCAGGTTGTTGGCTGCTGTGATGGCATGAATGTCACCAGTCAGATGAAGGTTGAACTGAAGAGTATGATAGATAAAAACAGAGGAAGAACAAACACAGAAAAAGAGATGAGGAGATTAGACACAAGAAATTAAAGCAGTATCACTGTAATGTAGTAAAAAGTGTGGACTTGGATGGCACTAGTTGAAGTAAAACCTGTAAGAATGGGTTAGAATATTATGACAAATATTTCTGTTCGGCATGAGCCCTGCGATTTAAGTAGAAACAAGAAGAAGTGAGGAGAAGGAGAGGTAGAAAGAAAAATCTTGAGAAAAGGAGGCTGCCTTGTTGAAGGCTGTGTGTCTGCAGCATAAAAATCAGTCTCCTTCCTTCATCCCTCCCACCCTGCTTTACAGACAGTGATTTAGTCACAGCAATATTATGCCACAGCTCCAGGGTGTAAACTAGTGTGAGTCTCTGCATGTCTTAGGTCTTTGAAGCCTGCATTAGTCCTGCTAGGGAGCAATAAGAGCGTCTGTGTGTCTTACCTCCTCCATAGGAATGACCTGGGCATATCCCCCTCCTGCAGCTCCCCCTAGGCGCAAAGAAGAGGTAGCACAGTCAGAGGCAGACAAACAAGACGGGGACACACAAAGGAGGAATGCAGAGTGGTGGACTCTGAGTGAACTACTCCACCCCAGCACAAAATGTAGCAGGGTATGAAACGCTAGCCTCCCGCTGACAAAGATAGCATATCTATCACACAGTTACTTGAGACATTCCTAACTGCTGGTTTGGGCGCCTGTCTCTGGCCTTGTCAAAATCCCACTTCAATCGGAAGAAAAACAAAATAAAGGGTTGCATTCCAAAATAACTTCTACTATTTTAAATCGTTTTTTCTAAAAATGAAAATACATCTCCTTAAGGAATGTAACTGAAGTTGTTATTCAATGTAAGTTTTCTCTATAACTCTGTTTTGTAAGATAGCTATGAGCTTTGGAATGAATATCTTCAAAATGAGAGACTACTGTATCGTATTACCATGAGGTCAAGAAAAAGATCAAGAGCACAGATAGGTAAAAGAATACTTTTCAGACAGAATATGTGATTAACAACTAGCATAAGGACCTAAGTAGTATTCATTGCTGACCTTTAACCCCAAAGGTGGGTCCCTGGGAAGGTTGCCGGAGACAGGCGAAGGAGTTGAGCTTTAGGTGAGCAGACAGGGCCTGGACTAGACCGATGGTCACAGTGCTTTTACCTTCGCCCAGTGGGGTGGGAGTTATACTAGACATACAGAAAATAAAAATAAAATACAGAATATATATATATATATATATATTTTTTTTTTTTTTTGCGCAGAGATAGAATGATTGCATGCCCTTGTGCTCTTGCTGAGGACCACTCTGGATTACTTTATATTACACATTTAAGCACTAGGGGGCACTGAAGGAAGATGATAATTATTAAGAAAAGAGATTCTATTGATCAATAAGTTACACGCACCCAGCAACCAGTACATATTTCCCATCAGGCTGTTTGTGGAGGCGGTCCAACAGGGAGAGTTGGACCTTAGCTTTGCTCCTGCCATAGGCTTCAAGCTCTTCTGGCAGCAAACCGATCTCCTCAGCCAGCTGGTTCACTGGCTTGGGTGTCTGAGCTCTGGAAATCTCTATGTCACTGACAAACACAGAAAGCATGACATGTCATTCAGGTACATTTCATTTTAAAGCATCACATATATGAACAATGTCTCTAAGGTGCAACTTGAAGAACAGCATGACAAGAGAAAAGGGTCCTGCATCCAGGTAGATTCAATTCCTAATAGGTCCTCACAGATAGTAGTCTATACCTTGGTACAGGGGTCAGGGGCTGCAGTTTGAGGCTGCGCAGATTCCAGGGTTGGTACTGCTGCTCTTGGAGCCACCGACTGCAACTAAGTACCACATTCTAGTAGACAAAGAGGAGAGACGGAGAGGTAGGTAGGTAGGACAAGAATGGTAAAGAACAATAAAGACAGAATAAAGTAAGCAAATGGGATGAGAATGGAGACATAAACAAAGAGGCGCACCTGTGTTCTGTAAGATGCTGTGAGGTATCCAAACCCAGACTTTGAGGACATTTCAATGGCATGTTCATCTTTAAAAAAAAAAAAAACAAAAAAAAAAAACAGTATGATAATTACACATGAGAGCTGTACCGAATAGTTTGATAGTTTTGCATGTAATTTCATTCTGTTTAAACCCGGTATTTCGCACAGTTAAAGATTAGGCTACATGCACTAATTTGTAGAATTAGATTCTAGTGGTGACTACATAGGATTGTTTCTGACTCATGTGATCCAAGCATTTCCAATAACTCTAGATCGTTGTAAAGTCCAAAAGTCAAAATGTATTTAAAAAAAGATAGATGTAATTATTTCCAAAATTTCCAACATGTTTTTTATCTAACAAAATATTCTCCTTGAATTCATATTTGTTGGCATTAAGCCTTTTAAAAACACTTTTTTTTCCCACTGCGGTCAAAAAAACGTTTGCTCTCTCGCTTGCCGCACACAAAGGGACGAAGGCGCTTGTACGGGGTGGTCTGGCAGCAATCTAACAGCACCATACATTTTTTTCCTACAACCACAAAGATGCTGATGACATCATAAAATCAGGTGACAGACATCCATCCATTTTCAACCGCTTATCCAGCTTCATTGAGAAACGTCAATAGGTTTAAATGTTTTTTTTTTTTTGTTTTTTTTAATGACCACTGTAACCTCACAACTGCATTAGAAGGGTACCGCTTGCTTACGGCTGTCTATATGATAGGATGCATACGTCATTATACAAGGCTAAAATAAGCCAAATACACACTTGAATTTGAAATTTTGATTACAATTGATCATCTATTGAAACTCAGATGCATTCTCAAGCTCTTTAGTCCGCTATAATCCCATTGAATACATTCTGAAAGGTCAACAGAAAACAGGATTTCTGTGCAGTGGTGAGGTTTAAAATCCAAGCAACGTGGACAAACCCAAGGGTGCTATTCCAAGAGGTTAAATGTAATTTCTTTTCTACTATAAATCAAGCCTGTGCAGGGTAATTGTGATGACTATCACAATATATTAAACAATACCTGTCTCCAGGGTGGGCACACAGCGGATGACAGCAGCCCCTGGTTTAACCCAGGTGGGTAAGACATCCATATTCCCTGCCCCGAACAGGACCACAGCATCAGCCTGCATCACCTAGGAAATAAAGAGCAGAGAAGAAGTTAGATATGAAGAATTTCAAAGACAGGAAAGATGATTTATAAATAAATGGAAACAAAAAAAAACAAACAAGTAATAAGGCAAAAAATAAAGTAAAGAAGATAGAGTTTAGAAGACTGAAGAGTGTAGAAGATGTGTGCGTTATGTCTTGTATTTGTATGCAGGACATAAACAACTTTTAAAGACAAATAAACACAAAAAACCTCTTCAGAAAAATGTGACTGATCGTTTAAAAAATGGCTTTCAACTAGCAAAAGTTTCCTGATCATATTCTATGACATTGCATTTAAAAAGCAGAGACTCACTCTATGTGGTCGGTTTAGTCATTTACAAAGTCACGGCTTTAGCAGTACGTCTTTTCAAACAAATAATACTCAAACTAAAAACTAATATAAGAATACACTCGAAACAAAAACGCTGACCAAAAACATGGAGCAAACTACAAACTACAAACCTTTCAAATATACTAGGGGTGAGAAAGTAAAAGGGAAAAAAAGGATCACACACACACATAGAAACACACCTGTCTCTGTAGGCTCTTGGAGCTCCAGTGACTCTTGAGAGCTACCATTCCACTTCTTTCAATCAAGCACTGCAGGGACAGTCCAAGGGGTCCTTCTCCTCCGACCAGCAACACAGTTTTGATTTCCAAAGAAGTATCTGCAGAAATGTTTAATGCAAAATTAGGACATAACCTTCTTCATTCATTAAGTGCCTTATGTACATGAGCTACCAATCTGTCAGTATGGTCCACATTTCAGTCATAATTACAGATAAGGTATACTGATATGTGGCACATTTTCAAATCTAATGCTCATGAACTGTATATTTTGATATTTGCCACACCATACATTACTGCAAATGGACACAAATGCTTCACTTTCAAATCGTTGTGTGTGCAAAAAAAATCTCTACCAATTGCATCAGGGACACCAGGAATAACTGTGACCCCTATCCTCTGAACCCCAGGGTGAGTCTTAAATTAGTCCCAAACTCAGTAGTGAGTCAGACCACATGCCCAAATTTTTTTGGTGCACTGAAGTTTCAGATCCCCACATACTTTTCGAAATGTATTCTAAAAAACAGTGAGTTTTAGCTTAATGTTATCCCTGACATAGGGACATTTTCACCTCTTAACATTTGCAAAAGATTATTTCACACACAAACCATATGCTCATTTTGATCAGGTTTTAAGCACATTCGTGTTCATACTGAAAAAAAGTAAAAAATCTTAGGAAATATATTTTGCTAATATATTTTTTCCAAATTTAAAAATTGGAAAAGGTTTTCCTAAGTCGCAGTTTGCTTGACATTCATTAACAAATGGTATTTTCTGCAACATACAGACCTGTATGAACATACAAAGCATACAGTATAATTAAGTATAACAGGAATGTAACAATGCCGATGATTACAAAAAGCACTCAGGTATTAACTATATCTAATTGAGTTATTTCTCCAGTGTGAATCTACTATCTACACCTTACTCAAAACACAGTTGGAATATGCCTTTTTCACAGAAGACATTTTGACTTGTCCCAGTAGGAAAAGCACAAATAGTGAAACTAATGATGGCTGAATTCCATTTAGCTGCTTTGATTTCAGGTTCCAGTTATCGGGGCATGCTGGCTCACTGTCCCCCTCTCTGGAACACTTGAATACAACGAAGCCATCGTGAGTGTTATTAGTAACACCTTTGCTTTTCCTGCTATGAGAAAGGCCTATTAGTTGATACTATGCATTTGCTGTGTCACAACTGCATAAACAGAGCTGCAACTCATAAAATGAGTAACGAGCAGGATCTGGTGAGCCACAATAATACTGAGTCAGTGTTTGCTGCTACTGTAGCTTACCGTAATCAAACCCACTCTTTCATTTTATCAGCTACACCTGCGTTTTGCATGCTGTGATGTCTCTGAACAGAGTCCATTCAGAAGGAAATGAAAGCGACTTTACAGATACATATATCTTAAGTGTATACCATGTTTCTTCAGAAGATCCAGGACAGCGCTGGCTGTGGGTGGCACAAAGCCTTTGCTCAGGTCTCCTCGTACCAGACGGCCTATATTCAAATCGCATATCCTATAAGACAAAAGTGATTATTATTATTATTTGTCATTATGCGACTTACAGTAACACAACAGGGACAGTCCCCCTGGAGCAACTTGGGGTTAAGTGCCTTGCACAGAGGAACAATGGTGGCAGCCCCTGGTATTGATCTCGCAACCTTCTGGTGTTCCATTTGGAAACTGGACCACTAGATTAAATAAATAACTAAATAAATAAATGACTCTTCTCTCTGGAAGCTAATCACTTGTTAAGGGCTATGGATGACAGTATCAAGTACATTCAGAAAACAAAAAAATAGGATACACATGAGGCAGTTAATCAAACTCTACAAATAAATAAAGCAGCTTGTCTGAGTTTTTCATAGGACAACCTCAACAATTTTTGGGGGAATTTGCTTTACATAATTAGTCCTCGGTTGAACGAGTTCTCTTTAATTTGTGATGATTATGAAGGGTGCCTTGGACATTTTCTCAGTCGCATGTCAGCTGGAGTCACACATTCTGCATTTAGTCTAAATTCTGAGCAGCCCTTTCTGATTTGGTGTACCATGTGAGTAAATGCTTTTATCTCTGTTGGGACAGAGAAACACGCAAAGCTGATCCCTGGCTGACAGTGGCATAAAATCGAATGCTGACATTTAATTTTTAAGAGGATACAAACAATCACAAATCAACACAGTTACAGATCATTTAACAGCATGTTCTATTTGGAAAAGATATGCTCTTCACCGTTATGTCTCTCTATGCGATAGAAGAAAACTCAGCAGTTTTAAATGCAATGATCCTATTTAGCTAGAGCAGGTTTTTACCCATCTACATCCTTCTCAGGTTTGAGTGTGTTCAACACTCGACTGGTGAGGGAGGCAGGGGGGAGGTGGAGGTAGACTCCATGCACCCCGGGGTCTTCATTCAGCTTTAACACCTCCTCAACAATCTAAACGCATTCAGACAAAGACAAAACACACATTTAAAAGCCATAGTTGCAATGGTAACAATAGGAAATGTAAAATGTATAAGGGTTAATATAATTTATGCTAGTACGATTATTGTCTACAGAAAACCCTGGAATTCACACTTAAAAAAGGTAAAGTATCTCTGATCTTTTAAGAATCAAAGAACTGAATAAGAACAAGGGAAAGAGTGAAACAGCAAGTGCAACATCAA
The DNA here is from genome assembly GCA_943593645.1 of Bovichtus variegatus. Lineage (NCBI taxonomy): Eukaryota > Metazoa > Chordata > Actinopteri > Perciformes > Bovichtidae > Bovichtus > Bovichtus variegatus. The sequence continues at coordinate 8,534,718 of CALSCE010010644.1, forward strand.
ATTTAATGTGTCAGTGCTACCGACTGAGCATACAAAATGATGGTATTTTTTGAGGGAGGGAGGGAGGGGGGGAGGGAGAAAAGAGTGTGGGAGAGGGGGAGATTTTGAAAAAAAGAGAGGAAAGATATGCAAAAGTAGAGCAGAGGATCAGTGGATCTGTAGAGTACTTTCGGCCAGGAATTGTAATGTAAATCCATCCTCTGTCAGCTGAAATGTCCAAGCTATTCACAGGGTTTTATCCTTTCTATGTCTCAAGTGTCGACTTCAATCTGGACAAAGAGAGCCAGCTGCTTCCCAGTCCCAGTTAAACACTGTTGGAAAATACCATTAAGCGAAAAAAGAAATGAAAAAAGAACCCTAAGGAGTGACAAAGTATATAAGGAAATCAGGGATGTGTCATATAACAGTGGATATATGATGACTTACAGTCAATAAAAATGCTAATTGCATCAAAGCTTATGAGAGGCACCATTTACCTTGATGCTTCACACAACCACCATGATCACATGCTGCATAAACAAACAGCCACGGGATGATAAATCAAGCACTGACTTGCTAAATAATGAGGGGGTGGTAAGAGTTTTCCTAGTTTTAGGCGTGGAGGGAAACTAACCAAATTTGTGAGTCAGCTTCACTTACTTCATCTTCACTGCACTCCTTTGCCAGACAAATCTGTGTGATGTTTAAGCCAATCTGTGGGCAGACCGATAAGGAAAGGGTGACTTATTGTGTAAACTGTATGAAAAACACAAAAATGGATCAAATTCACAGAGGAAAAGCAAGAGAGGAATTTACCCTTCCTGCCATTTTCTTATTGATCTCCAACAAGCTGTCATCTTCACCTGCCTTTGAGAGAAAAATCAGCACACTGAGAAACACACACAGATGTGATAGCACAGCCATCTTCAATAGCTTCAGTGAAAACAGACCAACCTTAGGTCAAAGGTAAATTAGGGCAAACCTTATTTCATGTCACTACTAGCACAAAAAAACTCTGTCAAGGTAAATTGGCCATGAGAGTAGTTTTTACTCTCAAGGTTTGACAATATTTCAACCACAAAATTGTAATTTGTATATGTCCTTACACAGTCTTTCGTTCTACTATGACACATACATATCCAACATATTACTTCTGTTTTTGTTTACAATACCTGTATAATGGCTAACAAAGGTTGGATTGCTGGATTTTTTCTCTGCAGAGCCAACATTGCCTCCTCGGTGCTCTGAACCACTTTTCTGTGAGAGGAAATAAACTGGTTATCAATGTACATTCATCCATTTAGGGCTACACACAGGTACAATGAATTTAAGTCAAACACAGAGATTGGGTCAAAGATGCCAATTATGTAAGATTTTGGAAAATATCCTCCCTGTGTAAGACCTATAACATTTCCTGGGTCCAAACCTTTGAATCCGCTCACTCCACAGAGTTCAAAGTTGACAATTCGGTCTGATATTAGGCAAAATATAAAGTAACTCAAATAAATATATCGGAAAGAGAGTGATTTGGCTATAAATGCTGCAGTTAAATGAATACCACACCAAACTACAACAAGAAAAGATACCATGGAAATAGATTAGTCAAAATGGAATAAAATAAAAATACTTATTGTGAGGTTGCACCCATTGACCATTTGGGATTTGGGGAGGAGCTAATATGTTAACACACTGACATATATATATTGTCCAAAATGTAAACATTATCCAAATCCACCTCTAGCTATCTCGGATCAGTGTACTTTATTAAACACGATAACCTGTAGTAGTAAAAATACATACTTTAAACATTAAAACTCCCATCACGTACAATACAAATCGTATGAAAACCACCTCCACACACACATACAGTGATAGTGGTGATGTTACATGTCAAACAACAAGTAAAACTCTCCATAGGTGGTTATTAGCTTTACTCCCTATGAATGTAGGCACATTTTAGCATCGTGTGCTTGTTTGGCAACAACAGAGAAAAGTTACATCAGCTGTCTGGGGTGTTTTTGATGATATCGGCGCACGTGAGGAACTGACTACTAGCTAAGAGCAAAAATGCCGGCGGGACAGGAAATGACAACTAACGTGCATCACTTCAGTAAAATACTTAAACGTCTTCTTTTCGGTTAAAAATAAGAAAGATAACAGTTATTCAGTAATGTGTGGTCACATATTTTAAAGTATACATTACTTTCTTACCTCAATGAACTGTTGCATTCAAACCCATCCTCCTTTTGGGACTGTTTCCCAAAGTTGACGGCTAATTTGGGTTTGGTACCACTGCTGCTAGTAGCGCTCGCCGTCCGGAGGATCAGTCGGCTGTTGGCAGGACCAACGGGTTCGCATCTCCGCGACAAGCCGCAGACCCTGCTTCCTTGGCGGGCTGGATGTATCCGAAGGCTGCCACACGCACTACGAATGATAGACAACTTCATGGTCGTTTCTTTAAGTTGTTTCAAAACGTGGCGTATACAGTTTTCCGTCTCTTTGTTGGTCTTGCGGCGGTTCACGAGGGATTCAACCTCCGGGTGGAACAACAAGAAAGTTGAACTGACGACAGGGTGCTGATGGAGGCACGCTGTCTTCAGGGACAGTTAGACATTGAAACACTCGCAGTTCAGCATACTTGAACAACCCACTTTATTTTTAAATAACCTATAAATGTGACGCAATCATTGTGACTAATACAAACTGTTTGTGGTGCGGAAATGTGGATGTCACGTTCTCTGTAGCCTATCGCTCAGCAACATTTTGAGAATGTAACAATATCCATATAAACCACACACGGTAATGTATATTTGTCTTCCCTGTCCAAACGTTACTACTAAAGTTACCCTGCTTGCATTGTTAAAAGACCGCAAGAAAATATATTCTACTGAGTATTTTGGAACAGGAACTCTTTTTTTGTTAATAACTAGGGACATTGGAATAGCTACATCGAATTTCCGAGGTACACCTTAAGGCAGCAGCCTCACAAGAAGGCACATGCTCGAAGTTACGAGCGCGCGCGTCCACGTGCGATATTGACACAGAATGACGGGGGGGTTAGTTCAGGCCATATGGGTATACATACTATGATCAGTACATCCAATTACGACTATGTACTCAGTGAAAACGATGATGGCCTATAGGCCTGGGGTATATATTACAGAGGTTCAACACATATTTGAATAAATAAAAAATGTTTAGGATATGATTTTAAGAAAGTTTTTGGAACATGTTTTTACATGAAAAGAGAACAAAGATTATTCCACACTGCATTCTTATATAGATTGATTTTGCAAAACTTTGCAAAACTTTGACAAAACTTCTGCTGCAATCAAAGTAGTTTATCGAGCCATCATTTGAGAAAGTGCTTCTCTGTCTTGCCACTGAAAACCACTTTTTTAAATGATGGACTAATACTAATTGATGCCAATATCTAACCAAGTTCATTTAAAATGTGCGTTATTGGGACAATATTAAAGAAAGGTATGTTACCAATAAAATGAGGGCCAATATCATAATCAACGACATGTACAGTCGACTATAAGATTGAATAAGATAAGATCTTACTTTATTATCTGTTCACACAAAATGTATACAATAACAGTCAACAGATGGGTCACCATCAAGCCAGGTCACCTCAGCCAGTCTGAGGATGCGCTCAGTGCAGCTGTTTAGGAAGGAGTTTTCCACAGAGTGACCTACCACCTTGGGGTAAATCCCCGTAGTATTCTGGATTTGGACTTAAGAGGCCACTGAACAAGACTGAGCGTCCGTACTGCAGGACGCTTTGTATGGTGGAGCAGAAGAATAGATTGAGGATTTCCTTACTGGCTCCAAATGACTCGATTTACTTAAAAAGTAAATCCTCTGTTGTACCTTATTGCAGGTGAAGTCCACATAGTAGGGCCAGGACAGTGCACAGTCTACGTGCACCCCCAGGTGTTTCAAATTATGATATTTGCTTTATGGGTTGGTTGTGAATTGTAACCAGAGCAATTTATGTGTCTTGTGTTGCTCCGAAGATGACTTTCTCTGTTAATAGCAGTGTACACAGGGGTCCCAGACAATGGGCCCCTATGTGTGTGGACATTTTGTACCTTTTTGTATTTTGTGTCTCTTTGGAGTTGCTTTACGTGTGTTTGCTGTCATTTTGTGGTCTTTTTGTGTCTCTTTGTGGTCATTTTATGTTTCTTTGTGGTCCTTTTGCATCTCTTCGTGGTCACACACACACACACACACACACACATCACAGGTGAGTGGTTGTGGAAGTCATATGGGCGTGGCTTGGACAATCTTGCCTTTAATTAATTAATTCACCTCAACACGGGATTGGCTAAATCCTTCCAATGGCGACGGCAGTTCAAGAAACAAAGTTGGTGGTTGAAAGTTGTCACCATTGTCATATATCTTTGTCAAAAACACCTCACATCGACTACAATTTCAAATCGGCACTCAATCTGTTTATACACGCCAGCTGCCCACACCTCGTCCTACCCAATAGACGCACCTGAGATGCAGCGTCACTGCTGAAGCCAAACCGACCAGGCTTCATTCCTGAAGTCACATCACTACAGTCGCATGGCGTGGCGCAATCCATCACCCTAACGAAGCCACAGTTGAATACCAGTTTTGACTCCAAAGACAGCTGTATTACGCATGTAGGGCCTTTGTTCCTGCTCACAGCCCGGAGCAGTCGACTTCCCAACTGTAGGATGGTGTGTTGGCACCACGGCCACCTTACATTAAAGGACAACATTTGATATTTTTTGTGGACATCAGAGCACCGCAGGTAAGGAGTTTTTCATTTCGGCTTGTACTCCTGCATGAAGTTGAGAAAACCTTATTCCAGCAAGCGGCCGATATCGGAGGAAATGATTTACCTATATCTATATATGTGTGTTGGAGTCTGTCAAAAAATGTGCCTGAGATTTAAGTGGTGATAACTACTGGACACAATGCATTCATAGGGCCTATATACAAAATCAATTATAAAACAAACAAACATACATAATGTTTTCTAAAAACAAGTTCAAAATAAATGTGCATATCATTTTACGACTTAACTGTATGTTCCCACAACATGCCAGTTACTATTAACTTTTAATTCGTTTAAGTGTTGTTCAGTAGTATTGAGTTAAGTAATGTAATAGTCTACAATAGTGATTCCCAACAAGACGACCAGGAGCCCTTAGGTCAATTTTAATATAATTTTTCATACATTTCATTATTTTTTCCACTAGATTTAAAAACATTTTTAAGGCCTAAAACATAAACATAAATACTTTTATTCCTAGCTGAAAGTAGGAAAAGACAACAAACAGATCAGGCAGGAGATTCTGAAGTTTGGAAACTTGTTTTTGTGGTTTGCCTTTTCAATGATATCAACATCCTCCTTTTTTCTATTATTGCTCAAATTGGAGATGAAAGATATCCCTGTATCTGCTGAGTCTTATGCTCCAGTTAGATTAAGAGTCTAAATGAATGTCTGGATGAAGACGTCAGTAAGATCATAAGTTAAAAGAACTAGTTTGGTAAGGAACAACACCTTTTGACTGTTCTTTGGAGAACCTGTTAGGCCAGTGCTGGGTGGGTGAAGGCTTTTAAACAGGCATGCCAGTTTAACACTGGGTGTGTTTTAAACTTGGAAATGTTTCTGTTTGGATCTTGAATGTAATCTGTGTCTATGTTGTTGTTTGCCCTTTCAAGTCAGCCATATTCACTGAGTCATCTTCACCAATGTGTGTTAGAAGAGGAAAGATAACCAGAGGGAGAAAATCCTCTTGACCTCTGTAAACTTCACTTATTCTCCTGCAGAAACCATGAGGGACAGACTGAGCAACCTGCAGGAAATGTCCAGCAGCCATGTGGAGCAGATGGAGTATGCGGAGTCCACTGTCTCCGACGCCTTCAGCAACGTGGACCTGGAGGAAGAGTTGCCCCATGAGGCAGTGGTGTTTGACAACAGCCCTGCTCTGGATGAGGTCTTTTCCCAATCGCAGGATATCAACAGAGAGGTCCAGCTCATCCGCCTGGATATTAAAAGGCTTCGTGAGCAAAACTCTCGCATGGTCAAGGGCGTCACCACCATGAGCACTATCAAAAGGGACTCCAACGCTATTGGTGCTGATATAAAGTCTCGGGCTGAGGATGTGCTGGCACACCTGCAGGAGATGGATGGCATAGCACACAAGCTCGAAGAAGAACACGGCTCGAATTCTGCCATCACACGTATTGCCAGAACCCAGTATGCTTGCCTCAGCAATGGTTTCCGCGATACCATGTTTGACTATAATGAGGCTGAGATGAGCCACCGGGACAACTGTAAAGCCCAGATCCAGAGGCAAATGGAGATAGTGGGACGTGAGGTGACTGGAGAGGAGGTGGAGGAGATGATTGAGAAAGGTCAGTGGAACATTTTTAATGACAACGTTATGGCTGAAGGTAAAACTGCTCGATCAGCTCTGTCCCAGATTGAGAAACGTCACCAAGAGTTGATTGACTTGGAGACCCGTATCAATGGCATTCATGAGATTTTCCTGGACATTGCCCTGCTGGTAGAGGAGCAGGGCCCCATGCTGACCACCATCCAAACTAACGTGCAGAAAACAGACGAAGGCATACAGGAAGCCCTCGTTAAACTCGGCAGGGCCAAACGTCATGACAAGAACAACCCCTTTAAAAAGATGTTTTGCAGCTGTTTCCCATGCGTCGACTAATGAATGTACAGTACAGAGATGTGTGGAGGGATGCAAAAACATGCAATGTGGTCAAGTAAAAAAGCAGTGGGAAATGTTAAGAACATTTTTTGTATGTTTCATTAGTACAACGTCACAAAGTCTTTATCGATAGTCTTTAGAGCTATAGATAATTTACAAAAAAACAGTAAGTAAAATAAAGGTTTGATAAAGGTTAAAACTATTGTGTCCTGATTTACAGTCGAGGGTAAAAAAAATTGAAATTGTATTTAATTAATCATTGTTGTCTGTAATATTTGCATGAAAGGTTTGAGACCGGTACCTCAAATTTAAAATCCTTCCCCTATGACTGAGATGTGATGCAGACCTAGAATAAATAGTATTTGAAAATATTGTTCATGTTTTTATAGCCTGCTGAGTTTCCACATGGAAGGGATTTACCAAATAACACAAATGTCTGAAAATGATCAAAGACGGGATGAATGTTTGTGCTGGGCATCCTGTCTGACACGATTGGTTCCTATGCAGTAAACTGCCCTTAAAGTAAAGCCGTTAAAGGAATGTTATAATATGGAAGTTCAATCAAACAATTGTTAAAGAGAATTATTGTCTGGTGAAGTAATTCAGGTCAAATAATTTGTCACTAGATGTCAATGCACTGGTAAAAATGGATGTCCTAGATGTACAGCTGAAAGAAATTGTACAGTTTAGTGGTCTCTTGATTTGATTGTCTATTACTCTATATATAAATCAGGAAATTATTAGGTTGATAGTAATCAGCCATTCTTTGTTGACCACATCGCACAACACTTTCAAATTATTATCTCCCATTATTTTCTCATATTTACCATCTCTTTTGAGGACACCAGGAACTGAGGAGAGACACTACTTTTAATATGATTTATTGTCTGTCTTAATGTGATATACCCTAATCTATTACTTTTCACTGCTATTTTATGTCTATATGTATGATAATACCTTTCTTCTGTGGTGTTATAAATAGTTCTAATAAAATCTGCCTGATTCTGGTTTTATTCTTGTGTGAACATGAAATGTACATGAACATAAAGACCTGTTGAGATGTAGTAATTGGTATACATCAACACGTCTTCTTATTCAAGTCTTCAATCACTGCTAAAAATGTTGTGTTGAAATATCTCAATAACAGCTACGACACAATTAATGGGTAGTAGGACGTATCGTTTACTTAAGTAAAAGTAGTAATGCCACTCTGCAAAAATACTCTGTAAAAGTATTAACAGCAAAACATACTTAAAGTATTAAAATAAAAGTAATTGTCCGGCAGACTGGTCCCTTTCGGAGAACTATATTATATATACATTATAGTATTGGAATATTATTACTAATCCTTGAACATGTAAGCAGCATTTTAGTGTTACAGCCAGTGGAGTTGGAGCACATTTGAACTACTTTATATACTGTTGGACAGTTTAATCTATAACAGTATCACATTTTATTATTCATCAAATGTTTTGTTTGTAAATTCTTTATCTGTTGAATCCTGTAAATCCAGCTCTCAAACAAATGCAGTGGAGTAAAAAGAAAAATGCTTCAGTCTGCAAAGCCCACTGAGACAAATGTATCATTTGTGATATTGGGCTTTATAAATAAACTTGATTTGATTTGATTCCCTCTGAGATGTAGTGGAGTAGAGGTATAAAGTAGCATAACAATGAAATACCCAAGTAAAGTAAAAATACCTCAAAACTGCACTTAGTACAATACTTGAGCACATGTACTTGGTCAGTTTCTACCACTGCAATTTTAAACTGGCATGTTCCAGGGTCACCATTCAGGCCTGGGCCTTCTGAATCATCCAGCGTCCCCCCACTCCGAAGGCACAGGGACACACACACCTACTCACACAGGTGTTATCACTTTACAAACATATGGCAGCTTGCCTTGCGTTAGCCCAGTGGTGCGCTGTCAAATATTTAAATCTAATTCCTCAGATTTCCTCTCTAATTTTCTCACAAACACTTTTGAATTATTTGACAGGAATGTTGTCTTACTTAATCGACTTTGCTGCCATATGTGAAAAGTAAATGAACCATAAATAAAATGCATCTTCCTTCAAGGAAGTGTTTTGTGGTGCAGTGGGAAGGCCCCTGTCCGTCACCTGGGAAGGGGCGGTAGTCACACACATGCTGAACACAAAGCAGACAAACAACTTCCTTCATCAGAAGAAAAAAGATGCATTTCTCAAGTGCTTGGACCAAATAACTCAGCGTGAGAAACTTTGAAGGGATTTATTTGATTTCTGATTTTGCGGGAGCCATTCACAAGAGGTAAGCCAGTTTGAATTGGTAGCATTTTCTTGGGTAATATGTGTAGCAGAGGCACCTGGAGACAAGTGGATACATGGACATAATTAGTGAATATTAGTGAATTAGTGAGTATAGAATGGGCTAATTCTATGTCCATCAAGTAGACAAATCTAAATAATTCATTTTTTTTTATCATACATTGTGACAGCTTTTAAAATTAAGTAAATATTTATTTTAGTAATATGGTATGAGAAAATGTATTTTCTGTCTAAATACTGAGACTGTATGAAAGAATCAATGGCAGCTATTTGGGCAAGTGCCACACTATTGAAAGTTGTGCGGAACATGTGGTTGAAGTACTACTGAAGAACTACTTGCATATTACTTGTATACATTATTACATATATCATGCCACAATATCTTCTGCCTTAACCCCACTTTCAAAGGAAATGCCTGCTTTTCAATAATATGTCTTCCTTGTTCCTGGTTTAAAAAAAATCCCTTTGAGCTGTCACTGCAGTCATTGTTGTTCAACACAGAAAGGAAAAACATGTGATTGTCTTACCTGAAACTATATTTTCCCCAATTTATTTACTTGGTTTTCAGTACAGAGTATCAGTCATATGATAATCAACATATTCCCTAAATAAATATAATACAATTCGCAATAAAAACAAAACACGAAAGACAATAGTAGCCAAGAGATAAGATAGACAACACTAACAAAAGTTGCAGTTACAAAGCCACATTTTGAACTGATTTTACAGAAAATAAATCCATTAACGACTGGTTAACCATGTGATAAATGGCTGCCATACTTTTAAAGAATCTGTCATTAGACCCATGAATAGCAAATGTAATCTCCTATTATGGAATTGCATTTTCAACACTAGAGTACATCAGACCAGAAGCTAGACTAGAGATGAGCACAATAACCAACATCTTGTTTTGCACTGGTTTCTCAGGCAGAATGCGGGACATGCTTGAGAGGCTGCAGACCATCAGTGAGGGGCAGGAGGACAACGAGCCAGAGTTTTACGGACCTGAGTATGATGTAGACAAGACGACTCTGTCTCAACAGGCAGTGGTGTTTGAGAACTCTTCCGATATTGACAGCATCCTGCAGGAGGCCCACTCAATAAGAAAGGGGATCTCCCTGCTTCACTTAGAGGTGGAGCGTCTGACCACACATAATGAACGCTTTGGCACCAGCGTGCGGCGTCTCTCCATACTCAAAAAGGACTCTGATTCCATCGCCAGAGGGATCCAGCAACGCGGGGAAGATCTTTACAACCGCCTTCAGGCCCTGGATAAGGAGAGCAGCCAGCTGGAAGAGAAAGAAGGTCCCAACTCTGCTGTAAGTCGCATTGCCCGAGCTCAGTATGACACACTGACGCGTACCTTCCATGATGCCATGAGTGACTACAACAAGGCAGAGGATATGCAGAGGAAAACATGTCGGGGGAGGATCCAGAGGCAGGCCTCCATAATGGGGACTGAAATCACTGATGACCAGCTGGATGTGATGGTGGATAAAGGTGGTGAGGGATGGGCTGAGCTGTCCCAGAGCCTGGAGATCCAAGGTGCACGCTCGTCCCTCTGGGCGATGTGTGAGCTCAAAGGCAGACACAAGGAGCTGGTGGAGCTGGAGGTCAGGCTGAAGGAGGTCCATGAACTGTTCATGCACATGGCCATGCTGGTGGAGGAGCAGGGATCCATGGTTAATAACATTGAGGCAAATGTGTGTCGCACTCAGGAATATGTGGACCAAATCAACGTTCACATCACGAAGGCCCTACAGTACAAGAAGAAGAATCCTTTTCTGCAATGTTGTGCCTGTCTACCCTGTTGGACAGAAAACCAACATTTTTAGGGCTTATTTTGACTTTATGGATGATTTAAAAAAAATAAATAAATAAATTAAATATACATTTTACCTGTGTAAAAAGTTATGGACAGCTGAAAATAAATGTTTTTAAGCAGTTCACTGACACAAAAAAAATTCTGTTGTAGTAAATCAAAGGTTTGTTATCATTGGCAGAATATCAACATCGTAAGTGGGGTTATGGGGAAAACACGTACAGATTGTCTTTAGATATGTGGAAGAATTGGAGTCATGAGAGCCGTGGGTGGCATTAAGACTGGAGGGAGAGTTGATAAAATGCAGTTTTAAACAGACATTAAATAAACACTGATGTGAAAAGTTGAAACGCTAAAGATGATGAGAGGTGTTTCATATTGCTGACAAAAAGGCAAGTTTGATTTAAAATGCTACAATGATGAAGGATGGCAGTTATGGGACAAACAAGGTATGCAACAAATATTAAGTGTACCTCACACAATAGAAAGAGAGGGAGTTTTCATGCAGGTGTTAAATGTCAGAAATGACACTATACAGTCAAGCAAGGAATGGGGAAAATAAAAAACCAGCTGGCTCTTCCAGATTCTTCTTTGAGTCAGACTAGCTATTAAAGCTTAAGAATGGAGAAGAGACATGTCTGAGATATGAGCACATGATACAATCTAAACTATTTTCTGAGTGTACAATAAGAGAGTTAGCGGTTAACAAACTGTGTGGTCCTAGGAGAAGGCAAATTATGTTAACAAATAGTGTGTTGAGTTTAGGGGTGAATCTGTCCAGTAGTTTAAGAAGCCTATTTCTTCGTGAAAAATAACCAACTAAAAAAAATTGGCAACTGCAGCATAGCAAAATTTCATCTACATTGGGCATAAATGAGCTAATGGGATCCTCTTGGCACTCCTTTCTCCTCTTCTTGGTGCACTGTTTGAACATTATTCCTACATGGCGGCAGGTTTGTCATGTGGTAATTTGATTAATGAGCAACATAATACACACGCTAGGCCTATCAACTGAAATCATAGGGCCCCTAGACCCTAAACCTAGATTTTGAGACAGGGGCCTCAGCTGCATGAGATGGGGCACAAGCAAAGGCAAGCCTGCAGAATGTTTTCTAGCATGTAGGGCAGCCTATATGGCACTGCATAGCTTTTTCTTCATTTTAAGGCCACCCTTGATGGCACTTTATCATGTTTCCCTCACGTTTCAGGATCATTGCAATCTATTAGCACTAACTCATTTGTTTTGTATACATTGAGCTGAAAGTATTATTTAGTAATGCATCCATAACATTGTTGACAAGAGCGGAGCTCTGCCTGTCATTTACTAAATATAATAACATGTAACTCCCAGGAAAGAGGGAATAGTCTATATCAGGGGTTCTCAAACTTTTTCAGACCAAGGACCACTTAACCAATAAAAAAACACTCACAGACAAGCTTTTCATTCATATGCGATCCAAACGGTAAATGCTGATAGATTTTACACATCATATGAAATGTAGACTACATTTATTACTGAGTTTATGTCCGAGCGAACAGAGCCTCAACTTACTTATGAAAATTATGTTTTTTTTGACATCCAAGCTTTTCCCATGAAAATATTTTTTGACATCCAAGATTTTTTCATGAAAATTAAGTTTTTTTCACATCTGTTGTTTTTCTCATATTTGGAAAAAGAGACACATAGAAATCAATTTCAGAAAACTTCTCTTCATATTAACTGTATTTATTCCATGATGATATGGTGAGCATTGCAAAAGTACTCAGGACCCATGTCACTGTGCACAGACCACATTTAAGTAGTTCCTCTGTCTCACAGATCTCTAGTTTACTACATATTTTATACCCGCCGCCTTTCAGGTATAGTCTTCTCCCATTGGTTGGCTGGGGCCAGGTCCTATTGGCCCCTTGTTGGCACTCAGGCGTGGCCACGCCTCTCAGCGCTTCTCTGCTCCAATCAGATCAGATCTTCTGATCTTCAGTCACCCTCTTAGGTGGTGTACTCTTCCGCTTCACAGTTTACAAATATTGCTTCTTATTTCACAGTAGTTGGTCATTATACTATGCGTAGTCACTTAATTCAATAACATTTTTCATATCACATTTAATACTTCTAAATAAGGACACAATAAGGCACACTGTAACAGCTTATATATTGATTATTCTCACACTTTTTTTTCTTGAAAATTAAGTTTTTTAAACGTATCCGTTTAAAATGTACAGTCTTGACATGCGAAGTAACGAGTACCGACAGTTGTCAGATAAATGTAGTGGAATAAGAAGAACAATATTTCCATTCTGATTTGCAGTGGTAGTCTGAGTATATTTGCTATTACTCTACTAGCTAGCTTTTGTGACTTTAAACCGCTTGAAACCTTTCTAAACTGTACTATTTTACGTGGAGAATATACGCCACAGTTATGCTAAGCTATGGCTCACCTTGAGTGCCTGTTACGTTAGTTATCTTTATACATCCGTGCTGTAGTCGTCAACAAACTGACATTATCAAGTTCGCTCCAGTCTGCCTCTCCACACGTTAGCTGCAGTTAGCTGCTAGCACTGGCTAGCACCGTAGTGCTACTCATGACGCACAGTGGACATGGGGTATTATAATACTGGTTTGCAAGGTTCGCCCCTTACTCATGAAAGCCTGTGTGTTTATTGCAGAAATGTGGCGGAACGCGGTGTGTACACCAGGATGGCCGAGTGGTTAAGGCGTTGGACTTAAGATCCAATGGACATATGTCCGCGTGGGTTCGAACCCCACTCCTGGTATATGTTTTAGTGGCGTTTCTTTCAAAATCAAGAAATGTATTGAAGACATTTAAGATGAGTCTCAAATAAAGACGACCGTCATAAAACAGTCCTCAATTTTACTGTGATCAACGACTGTGTCCTAGCCGTCTCAGTTTACTCATTTTTTAAACTGCCCGTCTTCATAACACTGTTAAAACAACGTTTTTTTCTTCCAATAATATATAATAATAGCGTATTTCTCTACGTTAACAACATAGAAGGTAGTATTGATGGAACAATAATGCTGAATAATATGAGCGGCAGATATTATTTGGTGTAGTACAAAACGGACTGTTCAGATTTTTCTTTTACCCTACAAGCCCACCTCCTGCTTGCTCATACAGTCAAAGCATCCATACATTTGCTATAGTTGGTGCTATGTGCTGTTATCAAATTAATTTCAACTAGGTTATTTGTGGGGAACATGTTGACATGCATTTATGTATTTTTGGTTTATCTGTCGTTTTACGCTGTATTTGTTCAAAAGAAGAACGGTGAACGATGATGGAAGATGGACTTTTAAGAGCAGTTGCACCTTTGTGGCAGAAGAGGGCACTCTAAGCCCTTCTTGTAGTCTCTGGGCTGGAGTCCAACTCTTTCTCATTGAAGGCCTACACACTTTCGTCCCTATAATTTCACAGCATGGGCGATGCCTTGGACTCATTGATACCCAGTCATCTGCATCTGCCACAGGAAACGCTTCACAGAAAATAGCTGTAACTCTTCTAAAGTAGTATTCAAAAGTGTGTTGCACTGTAGTCTCATGGATTCAAGAAGTTTAGATGGAGAAACTTTTTTTCTAAAGTAGGTATTTTGCACTGTAGTATTCACAAACACAATGAATGAACCTGTATTACATGTGTAGCAGTTCTGTGACAAATTGCAGTAGATAATTGTGTACATAAGGTAGTTGCCTATACTGGAGTTTAATAATTTAAATTATCTTATTTTTCTTAATAATCTATGTCGACATGTCAGTGAACCATAAGTGAACATTCCCACATGTCCCTTTTCTCCCTCTATACTCACCACCAAATAGATATGCTCTCACTTGGTAGGTGTCAGAGGCACACATTTGTGAACTTGACCTTCTTCCATTAGCTGTGTGAGGAAGCATCCACAAAAGAGCCCTGACAGCTGAGAACAGGGAGGGGAATGACAAAGGCCTGCAATGGACGATCAACATCACTGCATCCACAAAGCCTCAGAGACGCTTTCCAATGCACCGTAATCTATTATTCAGTCCCCTCAGGTACAAGAAACACACATCACGCAGTATAATAAAAATGAAACCTGAGACAAGAGGAGGTGAAAAGTTTTATGGTAATGATAATGAAATTTTGTTTTACTATGGTTATTTATATTCTTACTATAATGTTTTTATTATACATTTATTTTCACATTTTAGGTGTCAAATGGTCTTCTCTTTTTTTGTTTTAATTTGCATTTCAGGTGTGGAAGGTTTATTATTATTGAGTGAAATGTTTTAGGCTTTGAATACATTAATTCTGAAACAATGGAAATTAAATGGAAAGCAAGACTTTTTAAAATAATTGTTTCAGTGTTGCTTGTTTTCAGAGCGCTAAAAGAAAAGTGAATTGACTAGATTTTAGATGAAACTAGAAAACATAGAGACATTCTTCATAGCTTACATACTGCACCTATCTTGAGGTTCCCCAAATGTTTAAACGCGTTTAAAGTAGTAGTAAAACGCTGATACAGTAAATTTAAGAGGCTTTAATTACATTTCACTGACGATACTATGCACTTTTACTTCACTAAGATTTTGAATGAAGGACTTTTACTTGTAATAGAGTTTTTTTCACTCTCATATTGCTACTTTTACTTTAGTAAAGGACCTGAATACTTATTTTAGCCAATAGTTCTGATAACTCTATTATTAAATCATTAGTTTCATATAATTAGTTTTATAATGCAATAAGAACAAATACATGGGATAAAATGACTTTGTGTAAACGGTCAATAGTTGTGGTGCATTTACGTGGAAAAGTCATGCCCCTGGCCCTACTTAACATTCCAGTTATTATTCCACAGTTAAAGTTTCTTGTAAAGTTTTGTGTTTCCCAGTGGAAATCACTGGTTTCGTTGGTGTTACGTCACGTGACGCCCACCGCGCCATGTTTCCATCTTCGCGTCAGGAAAACTTTTACAGCCAGAGGGAAAAACTCAAGACCAGCGTCAAGCCACCCAGAGTGAACACTGTGGTTCCGGTGAGATCTTTCAAAAATAAATTCGATCGTTTAACATTTACAGAGTACCTTCCTCAAATCAGACTGTGAATAAAGCGGGAATTAGTACAAAATGTAAATATTGCTGGTGTTGTTTCTCTCATAATTCATGTCATATAAATCTTTAAAATGTCATACATGTAATGTACAGGGTGGCAGGGCACCTATTTATGGTCGAAGCCTCAATGATTTATTTAACACGAGGGAAATATACAAAACAAGAAAGGGAATTTATATACATAGATGAAGGATATAATATACACACAAAACAATAGAACTCCCATTATATTGAAAATATTGTAAAAAAAAAGAAAGCGAAACAATCAGGTAAACAGACAGCACACAAAAGCAAGGCATGAGACATTAAAAAAGGAATGAGGAGGGAGTACTGCCTTTCCTCTTACAAGAACACATATGATATTTAGCCAAAATAATCACACGGTAAACCAGGCTTATCTTAAATGTCTGCATCAAAGTTCTTCATAAAATATGCCTAACTTATATAATGGTAGGTATGGACATTTAAAAAAATAAATCGTCAATGCTTACAGCTTCTGATGATCAAAAGGTGCAAGGATCCTCTTCAAACTGAAATATATTGTGTAGAAAATCACAAACAATGTGAACTTGCTGGTCTTGCGACCCCTTTTACTTTGAAGGACATGTTTTAGCACTTCCGTTAGCTAGCTCTCTCGAGCTTGACATCGGTGTAAGCAGCAGGGAGAAAGAGTCAAGTAAGCAACAGGAACAAAGTTGTGGGACCTGAGTCCACAGAACCGCGGTGTTCACCCGTGAAATGTAATAACCATCTCTCCGTTTCCAAGAGACAGCCTGCCGTGTGCTTCAAACACTACGAGAGTTGTGCTTTGCGGTGCAAAAAGGCGTCTCTGAAAGCCTCTTTTTTTGGCACATTGTGGATACTGGATGCGCTCGAGGACGGTTCTTCATACTTAGCTAGGTAGTTAAGAAGAGTGCCTCATGTTGAGTAGAAAATGCCTTAAATTAATTGGATTAATGTGCGTTTTTAACTTTTCAACTTTTCCAATACGCTGTACTTTATTGGTGTGTCCATACTCCACGCGCTTGGGACTTGTTTTGAGGGAGCACGTCCCCTGACTCCTTGGTGACAGCAGAGGTGAGTGTGTGATTTAAATCCATGATATTCCTCGGACCTGTAACATTACCCGTCACTGTGTAAACCGGATACCACGGTTATTGTGAAGTTTGAAGTCAGACGTCGGGTGGACGGTAACCGAAAAAAAGTTAAAACGTTGAAATAAAAACCTTTACTGTTCTTACTCAGCCTGACGTCTTGTACGTAGCTGGCTGTTAGTGTACATTGCAACCAGTTTTAAAATGTAATCTCTAAATACCGCAGTCATACCTCAGAGATAAAACATTATCTACAACAAAGCCACTATAGATTTACACTAAAAGTCCCTTTTACGTGTTTTGTAGCAGCATCATTGTGTTTATTCTGTGTCAGGAAGGCGGTAATCTCCTCAGATCACACTATAGGAATACTTTAAATGTATTGATTTCAAGCCAAGTCATTGACACTGCTCTTCAAATCAATCACACACAAAGTACTGAACTACACTTAAAGTTTACAGCGTCAAAGATTTTTAGATTAAACTGGTTGACTGTATCCTTTCAGTTGTTTTGCCCTGGTTGTCACAACTACTCATCCTCCAGTGAGAGGAACCGAAATTGTGAAGACACCATCAAGATAGATGTGGCTGTGCTTTCCTTGAGTTTACAGTTGTTATTTTTAGGTCTTGCATCATCCCTCAAGAACTTTAACTCACCATGCACTGCTCGATAAAACATGCACATTCACTCCTTTCATGGAAAAGGCAAGCTATTTTGGGAGTGGACATGGTTGAGTTTTTAATGAAAGGATAATACCCTGAATTAAAACGGACCACAAGCATTAACCGTACACTAAAAAAACAGATCTTAAAAGCTGCAACAAGACACAGAAAAATAACCTGTGACAAGGCAGCACCAGCTGACTTATTCACTAGGTCACATTTGAACATTTGGAGATTATGACAGATGGTGTTTCATTTTTGGAGCTACCGAAAGTTGAGCACAGGTCACAGTGGCCATTGTGAAACTAGTCGAAAACACAGTGACAGTTGCAAATATTTGCACATGACCAGACATCCAAATGTAATAATATTTCATAAATCCCCTAGAGGAAACTCTCATCACTTGATTAGAAGAAAGCTTTAGATTTAACAAGACGTTAACTGTGTTATGGTTTGTAGGGACCAACTAAAGCAAAAATAAGCACACGCAGCGAACAAATGCCTATGGTAGCTGAACAAAGAAACAATTTCACATTTGCTTGATGCTTTGTGGCTCTTTGAAACTCAGAGTTTATTGGCTAGTTTGTTCCCGAGCCTCTACGAAGTCTACACTATGATTTACCATTATTACAGCATCAATTACTATAATAGGAGTCATTTTAGACATAAATCAACCTCCAGATTGTCAGACTAAAGCCAAGCCAGTTTGTTTCCTCCTCAGCGTTCTTTAGCGGACATGGAGGTGAAGTCTCAAGCAGCTGTTAGTGCTTTAATGACCCACAGTGTTCCTCATGAAGTGTGACTATGTTTGACTGTTTTTGTGTGTGTAGCTCCAATGCATGTGACACTTCCACTCTTAAGACCTCCTTTTGAGAGTATTTCCACTGCTTAAAGTCACATTAAAGCAGACAGGAGCTTTGCCAGGTGGTTGAAACTTTTATTCTTACTTACAGGTGCAGAAAGAGGGCTGTTGCGCTGTATGTGTCAAGTGGGCTGGAACTGTTTCACACAGTTTCAACTGATAAAGCGCTGAATTTATTGGTTAACATGGCATCACACGGTGACAACGCAGAGGGCGGAGCCAACGAAGAGTTCAACGACATCATCAAGTGGAGATCTGGTATGTTTTTGAGATTAATTATCTTGAGGCTACGTACAGGATACACCGCTTGCAGAGTGTGCAAGCATGACCTAATGCCGTCAGATCATTTAGCAAAATTACTGGTTGTCTCATAACTACATTGAAAAAACATTTTGTTGTACGTGCATAAAAGCAGTCACTGAAAGGAAACACTGACAGAGCCAGAAATCCTGTTGTGCATGGTTAACCTCAGTTCCCATGGAGGCAAGCGAAAAGGGACAGAGAGGCAAATTAAAGCAACAAAGACACAAAGAGAACAGGAGATGGTTGATTGTAACATGTTTGCCAGAAAAAAAAGAGTAAAGAAACAGGCAAGGTGACCAATGACAGAGGAGAAAAGGGAAGACAAGAATGCAGGGATGGGTTTAAAGAGCCGCACCCTGTGATCCCTTTCTCTGTGGATCATTCTATAGGTTAATCTTTTCTAGACGCCTCAGAAATTCTTGCTGGCTTTGGGAATAGGATTTATCTTTAAGTGACTTTGTTCATGTTCTGTACATTTGCTTAAAACTGTGTTGGTGTGGTGATACGTGACTTGGGGAGAGATAGAAAGAAAGATAAAACCTTCTGTTTGTCACCATTTTGCACTCGTCTTCTTAACGTACAGGACTTAGCTCTGACACTCACAAAGGTGTATTTCACACTACGTGTTTATTGAATTAATATATGAATACTTGTATATCAGGCTGAACAGGTTTGTAAAGTATTTCACATTTAAGATTTTGGGTAAAGTGAGTTTGATAGATAATGTGGTAAGTGCGCGATAATGATTATTTTCATAGTGAATTATTGAATGAATATATTCCAGGTGTCATACACTAAAGTGGTACCCAGCCCACATCTCTAGTCTTGCCACTGTGTTACATTACAAGAAGAAAGCAAGCACACATGGTATTATGTTCACATTTGTCAAACAAAGTATGTTAACCATGAAGAGCAACTTGCAGGATCATTTTTTTTATACAAAATGTATACTTAACCTTTCCTGAAAATGACCACTGAAAAGTTGTTGCAGGATTTAATATGTTTTACAAGACCCAAGGGCAGAAATCCAGAGGAGAAAGTAGCCGTTTTGAGCAATGCTTATAAAAATGCTCTTTTTTTTTTTTTAATGTCATACGTCAAACATGTTATAAAATAACACTCAAGCTATTATTGTATTACGCAGCACGGCGGAGTTGTTGTCCCTGACTCAGCTTCGATACAGCATGCGGTCGTGGGTGGTATGGGTCTGAACGGTTGTAGTTTAGCGAGTCTTTTTTCTCTGTAGTTTTACATTGCATTTCACCTTTGTCATCATGGTTAATTGTTGTATTTGTGCAGAATGCGCAAACTCCAGCAGTTAGGATGTGAAGTCCATAGTTAACAGGAAAAGGACCAGAGCTCCTGTAAGCCTGCAACACTGTCCTACGGAGTTTGTTATCCTTGAACAAAAACTATGTAAACTTAATTTTAGCGGCAATCAACTTATTGCAGACATTCATGGGTATGTAACACATGTATCTTCCATTGGCTCTTTTTTTTAAGTTAACTGTAATGTGCACCCGGAAGTCATCATATAAATGCTTATATTGGCATCAAAAAGTGGTGGTATGTGCTTTACTTAATATCTGCAGGACATCCTTCTCTGCCAACTCCCCATCTCCGCTGTTTTTTTTACTCTCTCTACTGTAAACTGCGAAATAGAAAAAGTGATAATAAGAAAAGTGGTTAGATTTATCCGTCCTGTCCAGTCCATGTGCCAGCTTTCCACACCCGTCCAGCCTCAGAAGGCTGGCAGATTGCATGCTAAGAATTCCACCGTGCCGATGCAGTTTGTAATTTACAGCGCTCATGTCCAGACCACAATGCTTTTATTACAAAGATTCATGTTTCCCTAGCAACTCCAAAAGTAATGTTTTCTTTTATGGCAAAGAGGGGGAAATTTAGCATGTAGCTTAGCTGCACACTGAAACAACCCACAAAAGAGTGCAGGGCACACTTGTATCGAGGCTTTTGCCCAATTATTTCTTACCCTCACTTTGTGGTCAGACTTTTGTAGCACGTGTGCAGTCGGTGGCCTTCCAGAAATATGGCTGAAATTAGGTATTCTATTTTATATCGATGAGAATGTGAACTCTGCGAAACCAGGTCACACCAGGGAAAACATCTGCAGCAGGACATGTGAAATATGCTCCACCCTGAACTATAGAGGCTGCTGGTTGAAATTGAATCCGTGACAGCCTAACAAACCTGGGTTTGTCAGCTGGGGTGTCAGAAATTGAGACAGGAAGATAGATGGTGTGAAGGAGAGAGATTGGGAGCATACATGGGGCTTTGAGTGTGCGTGTGTGTGCGTGTGTGTTCAGTTGGGCAGGTGGAAGGATGTTTTCACAGCTGAGACGAGCCTTGTGAAAAAGGCATCAGTGCACTTGTTCATCTGTTAAAGTTAACACTAGCCGTGCTGATCTTCATGAAGGTGTAAACACTTTCTGTTATTTGAAGGTTCTTTTTCGTTACTTCAGCTGCTGTGCGTTTCATATGTAAACTAGTACTACAGTGAGCTCACCACTACAATGTGTGCTGAGGCAGTGGTGTGTGTTGTCGCTCTACCTCCTATGATGGAGGTCAGCCAGCTAGAATAGTCTGTCCCGTTCACAGACATATGCACACTCATGCCTCTCGAGGGGCGTGGGGGGTGGCTCATGTTTTCCAGCGTGTCAAGTTGTTATGCAAGCTCACAATGGACCAGGGAGAGAGAGAAAAATGTGCAGGGTAGAACCGTGTGAAGCTGGAGAAAGTAGTGCATCTGAGAAAGATTGACAGGTTTAAGCATTAAAACATACGGCCAACATTTACCTGTCCTACAAGCCTTACGCTCTTGGTCAAATAATGCTTAAATGTTGTTTTTCCTTGCTTCTAAACCAGGTTGGTGGGATGTAGCATTTCAATATGTTTCTGCAAGTGCACTGAAAAGACTTTAAAGTCACAACATTTTTTTAGTTTTCAAATAATTAGTCCATGGACAGAAAATTATTTGACAACAAATGTATTCAAATAACAGTTTAAGCTATTATTGAATAAAATAAACTGCTTCTCAACTGTGAGCATTTGCTGCTTTTCTTGAATATCTTCAAACGAGCATCTTGAAGTTGCCACCTTGAGCTTTTGGAACTTGTTAGTACTATTGTCTTGCATTTAATAAACGAAAATGAAACAATGGATCTAAAGAAATCCTCCACAGACAACCTGCAATGAAATAAATCCTTACCTGTAGCCCTTACATTGACCTAAAAAACTGAACTCTGTTGAGAACCAAATGTGTTTTGTTTGCCTCATGGAACAGCAGTTCTGAAAGGCCTGAAACAGATGTTAAGTTGGATTACCTATAACACCCTGAAGTCCTATCTACCTATCCTGCATGACCACTTCCCCTCCCCCTCCCCATTCCAGAATGCAAACAAATGTGAAAGGTCAAATATCATCCACAGGGTTAGGGGCTGTTTAACAACCATTACACAGTAATGGACACTCACCTGACATTATTTCCTCTCTGTTTATTTGTCTCCCGAGAACTCTGCCGCGGCTCGTACAGCTCTGATTACCTGACCCGGTCTTGTTCTTCTCAATTGTTTTATAACTTTTCTTCCCCTCTATCATTACTCTCTCCTGTTATTCAGTGTGTATTTGTGCATTTTAAAATTTGAGAATAACAGCAGCATTCCCCAGCAACATACTAAAGATTTGGTGGGTGCCTTGTAGCTCCTTGGAGTGTATACAGCTTTAACGTGGTTGCCTTTGTTGAATTGGAACTCTTAAATTTCTCAATTTTACTGGTTGAGCTATTCAGAGGTGACTTTGGATGGCAGCTGGATTCTTGCAATGCACATGGAAATCCATCCTGTCAGGCTTCATGTAATGTGTTTGTGTCCGAATCACACTTCTACCGACCAATCAGCGCCTTGCGAGGAGCTGCTGGCACATACGGATGTGGTTTAGGTGTGTGTGATGCAGCGCGGAGAGGCGACTGTTCGTTTAAAACAACAATGGCGGCTCGTTAAGAGGTTAGTGTAAATACTGCAATAGCATCAGTTATATCAGAACTGGAGAGTATCTCTTCATTGTAAGAAGAGCAAAAAAATTAGAGGCTTCCAACTGGCTTTGGCAAGAGTTTGATTGACAGATGGTTCATTCAATCACCTGGCAAGTATTTGTCGAAAGAGCCTGCCTTTTTCCAAACGGTTTCCAATGACGGCTTCTGACATGGTTCTGTGTAACATCAGGTTAATACAGAGGACCATCTACTTAAACATTGTGAATGAGTTTGACATGCTATATAATTAAATGTCATATTGTTGTATCTTACAAGAGAACAAGAATGTGACTGTCACCAAACGGAGGGTGTGGAGGGTGTGGTAACCACATTTCTATGAACATTTGTCACCATACTAGCTCAGATACACATCATGGATCCTTAATTCTAGCCTTGGCCGCTGGTAGCAGGGTGTACCGACTACTTTGAAAAGATTCAGCTGGTGTATGAGTGCATGTTTGGAAAGAGATTGGATTACTCAGAAAGAATTGGAAACATTAAAGTTATCTGGAGTGATATTCGCCACCTAGCCATGACAGTAAAAACTTTTCTAACAGTCAGTGAGTGCAGTGGTATGCAGTGTTATGCAAATTCATAATAATGGGTGTGAATCTGCATATGTGGGTAGCATGGAACCAAATCAAGACAAAGGAGCTTTCATTGTGGCCACCCCCTCGTTTTGGGATGTCACAACCTGAATTATTTTTTTTTTTTTGTTCATTGCCTCTGGTGTTTGAGCTTTACTTTCTTGTTTGGGTCTATGGTCAGCGAGAGTTCTCATGAGCGTCTTTTGCCTTTGAGGAAGCAAAGTGTCCACAGGGAATGCAGCTGGATGTGTTCACAGCAATATATATAGACACAAGTGTGTGTTTGTGTTGGTCTGTTTGCTTGTAGCTGGATATGGCTGCTTGGGAAGTGGGAGGAAACAAGCATTGCAAAATCCTGACTAGAAATTTGGGAATTGAAGCACTGGCCAAAACATCTCCCCTGGGTGCGGTTGTCTGTGGGACTCTGCCTCTTTGGTCCATGTGAATGTGTGCGCGCAGCATTTAGACACCCCGCCCAGCCCAGATGACATTTAAAACTCTTCTAGAGAAGGCTGGAAATGGCAAGAAAATGATCAGTGTTGAATGTTCTTGTGGTTGTTAAACGCATATGAACCGGTCTCCTCTTGCTGTGAATCTCCCTTTTTCAAAGCAAGCCCTTCCTGTTTAAATCCCCCTCTGCCCCCTTTTTCCTAGCTCATTAGGGCTACAAAGCCATGTTGCCCAATCTACCTTCTGACCCTTCGCATGACAGGATTTACTAAAACAAAAAAACAGACTGAGGCCCAGAGAGAGTTTAGATTAACCCTTGAAAGCTACAGTGGTATTTCACTACGGAGTAAATAGCTTGAATGGATAGAATCCCTCTATTGAAATGCCTTTTTTTCATCCTTTGGTTTTTTTTGGTTTTTCATCCAAGTTTGTCTTACTTTTACTAGTACTTGTGGGGCTAAAACAGCATAGTGCAAACATTTTAAAGCTTTTTTTTAAAAATGTGTTTAAAAGTTGTGTTTTTGTTTTAATTTTATATCTACCTAGCCCTGGAGGGAGTTTAGAATATTACCAATCACAACTCTTGTTTTTGTGTTTTTCCAATGTTGCATAGAGTGGTTGGTAGAGATAGACAGGACAGACTGGGAGAGACAGAGAGAAGGGTCTCAGGTCAGTCAAGGACATTGTGGCTACTGTACATGTAATGCACCTCGACAAAGAGATTTTGAGGATTTAGACATGGGAATCTACTTTTTTTCCAAGGGTGGAGGCCTGTGGCATTGTGGGAGATTTGCATTTTCCATCTCTTTCTCTTGGATATTGGTCGGATCACTGACTCATCTGCGCTGTGTGTGTGTGTGTGTGTGTGTGTGTGTGTGTGTGTGT
>CALSCE010010644.1:8581963-8596654 GCA_943593645.1 Bovichtus variegatus
ACTTGCTCTGTTTACGCCTGCCATGCCACTGTTTGCACACGTTTGGTGTGTGTGTGTGTGTTCGTGTATGCTGATGTGTGTGTGAAAGAAAGAGAGCAAGACATGCGTCAGGGGCTTTCTGTAACCCCTTGTCCTTACTACTAACACACACACACACACACACACACACAGGCATGTGAGCTGTGAGAAAGGCCAGTGTTGGTTTAGACCTGGACCAGGGTTTAGGTGGATCACTGAACACACACATTCCACACTCAACTGGTCTCAATGCAAGTCCTCCCTGCCCCAATAAGAGAAGTTTTTTTCTGTACAGAGGACACGTTTATTTTTTCAAATATTTGTTCCTTTTTTTCCACAAGGGATATGCTCAGGGAAAGGTGATTTATTGTCCAAAAAAATTTATCTAGAAACCTCCACCCTCTGAGTTATTACAATGTCGTACATGCATGTGTTTTGTACATACCAACAGAGTGTGTTCTTAAAAAGCAATGATTTACCTTCACTTCAACAGCACCAGCGCTTTGAGAAATGTGCATATACTGTATATATGTTGATATAAGTGTTTTATGAATTATCTGAGACTGTAAACTTAAACCTGGAAATTCTAATTGTCATCGTCTCCATGTTGCCTCTATCATCACCACTGTTCTTTGTGTCTTCAGGCCAAATGCATTCAGCTGGGATCAGGTGGTTAGACTGAGCCCGGTGGAGAGACTGGAACATGCCTTCACTGTAGCCAAAGACCAGCTGGCTATTGAGAGGCTACTGGATGCTGAAGGTACGGCCATTGTCAGCTGTTTCAAACACTTTCCCACATTGTACACCAATTGTATTTATTTTGGCAAGAATACCTGTAGAATTCTTTTATGGAAGTCTAAAATAATTACAAAAGAAAAAGCATCCACCAAATACCTTTTTATAGTAGTCCCAAAAAATCTAAGTTGGATATGGAATGCCTACATTTTGCTGTCCAAAATTCCCACATATTTAAACATAGTCCGTGTTCACGAAGCATACCTTCATGTCCTGCCAGCAGTTGGATACACTCACGGAGGAGCAAATACCTTGGTGTTATCTTTGGCTGAAGATTTGTAAGAAGCTGTGTTTGCTCAGAATGTTTTTTCTAGTTCACGGAGCACCTGTAGATCCTCAGTGAGCATTTACTTGAGCTGTTTATATTCAGACACTTCTTGTTATGTCATAATCTCACCTGATCGATGTCAAAGCAGTTTAATTCGTTAAACGCCTTATATCTCCCCTCTCACTGTCGTTCCCATCCAATCTGCTCCTCTCTCTCCATCTACCATGCTACTTTTCTCTTAATGCAATTTTCCCCTCTCTCTCCCCGTCCTTCTATGACCTACATCCACCTCCGCCCGACCATCTTGCCCCCTCTCTCAGACGTGGCGGTGCAGTTACCAGATAAGAAGTCCATCATCATGTACGTAACATCACTGTTTGCCGTGCTGCCCAAAGACGTGAGCATGGAGGCTATCAGAGAAGTGGAGACGCTGCCACGCAAATACAAAGTGGAGTCTGAGGACTCAGGTCCAGGCCTCAGTGCTCAGGTAAAACACACCACACAGTTTACTTATTGTACTTCATGTGATATGATACAGGAGGGTACAAGATAGGCTTGCAGAGAACACCAAATGCTCAGGCTTTCCTGAATTATGATTTTGGGGCAAAGTGGGAAAGAAACATGGGTCTGGACCAAGGGGAGAGTCACTGTACTATTCTCACAACCTTTTAAACTGCTTACACAAAAGGTGCTCTCTGGAGTCCATGGATACATGTGTTTTTCAAGGAATCCAAGGTGCTCTTTATGTGCAAATTTAAAATATTCCGCAGATGGTAACCAGCAATGTAGACAGAAGCACAGTAAATCCAAACCTCAGGAATTTGTAACTGGAATCAAAAAGTGTGTTTCTTAAAAAAATTGCAGGTTCTTATCAATTTTGATCCAGATGCAATTCTGAACTGCTGCTCAATACCCAGACCTAGGTCCTGGTTCAGGGTGTTTTTGGCAGAGGGAGAAAAACACAAGTTGACATTCCATTTTTTTTGGAAAAACTTTGTTATGATTCTTGCGGCAAAAAGTTAAGGTGCAAAAACAGTCAGTAAGGGATCTAAAATTAGTTTTTCCTTTTGGCATGTTCTTCACCTCATTCTGTATTAGCTCTTTTGCTGTAGTTCAACAGGGGATCTAAATGACATGGGAAGGTTGTTTTTAAACTGTGTGTTCTCATGTGCGTTTGCCATGGCGATGATGCTAGCTATGTTTTTATATTAGCCTGGGCTAATCTTACTAACATGATTTAGCCAATGATTGAACAGCTGACACCCTGCCAAAACTTTCTTTATTGGACTTGGAAAGTTTTTGATTTACGTTCTGCACATGCCAATATGTGGTATAATGTGTACAATATGTACTGCAAATGGATTGTACTATACTAGACTGTAACTATTTGGTTCATAGGATGTACCGAATTGTAAAGTGAATGACGTACACCAAACTGTTCATGGTGAATTTGTGTACCGATACACCCATAAAAAAACAATACAAAACAGTGTACTTAATTCCCATGTTTAGTGCTTCAGACCAGCAGATGTATCTCCCCCAGTGGCTGCCTTTCTGAATCCCCCCCCCTCCCTTCCTGTGCCGGTGTAAAGAAACGGTTATCTCCTTCTATGAACGGAGAGTTGATAGTTTAGCTCCCGAACGTCAGCCTCAACAACAAAAAAGCTGAAGTCGTGAAAAATGTGAACCCATAACTTCAACCTTTGCAGCTGTGTTGTGTTTCTGATAACATTCAGTTTGAAGGCCACAGACACTGTCATGCATAGCATAAGGAATATTGTGAAGTGTCTCATTGTGTGTTGCCAGATAGAATGAGTCACTCCCACCCTGAAAAAGCCATCTCCTTCATTCTCTCCAGCACTGCTCATGAAAAGCACAGCAGGCGCAGGCAAATGGGGAGCAGAGCCATGACTCACCCCTCTGACATTAGCCAACAGACCGAACTGCATGCTGCTGGAAACGCAGAGCTGTAAAGGGGTGGAAGGAAATGAGGGAATAAATTGGTGAGAATGGGTGTGTGTGCAGAGATTTGACAGGGAAGGTTATTTGAGCGTTAAAGATGCCTGTGTGCTGGTGGGCGAGTGGCTTCAGTATTTAGCTGACGTGCACATACTGACACTGTTCAATGTTTAACATCTGTGAGCATTTCGGAGCGTCTTATTTCTTACTTATGGTTCATATTGTTTACATACTATATTCCACAGTAACTACAGCAGACCAAGCTGGCCCCCACTCAAATTTTAAAACATTTCTTTCAATCACATACATCCCTGGGGCGACTCCTTTCAGAGGTTTTTAGTCAGAAGTCAGAAAATCCCAAAACCACCTCCTACGTTTTTATTGGCCATGGGCACATACTTCACACGTCCTGGAACGAGTACTGGAAAAGTCTTTTTAAATAGTGCCCTGATTGGTTCAACAAGGGGTTTACTTTCCTGGCACAGTTCCTCTCTCCATAGGAAGTGATGCGTAATGCTGCTGGAAGTGAGACTGAGAGGAGGAAAAATAAAGGCTCTTTGTTTTTGATGACTGTTTGGTTCCCCCTTTAGTTTTAGGTTCATGATATTGTGGAGTTTTCACTGTCGATCTTTGATGATTGTTTTCAATATTCACGACAACCTCAGCTTGAAATCTAATAAAAATGTATCGCATTACCGTCAAAGTTGTAATATCACTGATGATAAGTGCACTGACATATGCATGATGATTCATTACATGCTCCAGAATCTCAACTGCAAAAGGGATGAATGCAGGGATCGAGTTGAGCAAATCATCTGGTGATAATAAAGTCTTCTGTTGTGCCAGACCACAGCTATTTTACAGCCTTTCAAGTCAATAAATAGACGAAGGCTGCAGTCCCCCCCCCCCCGCCTTTCTCTCCGCAATGTCTTACTTTCTCTTTTCCAGCCTCCACTGGTCTAACATAAGGGCTTACAGTATTTTTGTGACTTATTCAAAAATATCCAAAAGGTCATCGAATATTTTCAGCAAGTGACCTTTTCCTGAATTCGCTACACAGATATTACCGTTGTGTAATTTCAGCCTGGAACACAAAGGTCCATTTGACTTGTTACTGTACCGGCCTCTACACACCCATTAGCATTTCTGTCATCTTTGACTTGGCATGGCTGTCGCTGCAAAGATTTTGATCTCCTGTTCATTTCGGCTCCAGACAGATTTGTTGAGCTCAGTCGAACTTTTTCCTACTTTACTTCAGAAAAATGGAAACCAGGAATAATTTGTCAAATCTACAAAAGATGTTACATAAGTTGTGTACAACGGACGTCACATGTTTACATAGTGTGTAACGACCTTGTATTTAATGGGATTCACAAGTGAGATTGTGTTAAGAAATAAAAACCGGTGCTTAACAATATAATGAAAATAAAATACAATACAAACATAGCATAGTTGAAGAGGGTAGATACAAATTAAAATGTTTTAATTGACTAAGGATCAAGATTAAGGGAATCCTAAAATACAAAGTTATGTCTTAAGATTTCTTTTAAAGGTATTTACAGATTGTGATGCCCTCTTGGAACTCTTTAGGAACTTATTCAGGAAGTTGTTGTTTAAGATACTGCACTATCAAGACTGCTGTCATTACACAACAAAGTTATCTTTCCACTTACATTTGGAGTGTTGTTTCATTTCAGACATGTTTTCCTTCTTGTCCTTAAAGCAATTTTAAGCTATTTCTCCTTTTGAAGCTGCTCACTATCCATCTCTCTGACTGTACACCCAACTTTACCCATTATACCACTGTGTTTCAAATTTACTGCTATTCCTAGAATGAGGATTGACCTGCCCAGCGTGCCAGGGGCACCTCCCAGCATCCTATAATAGGCCTGCAGTTGTTTTGTTTTTTTCTTAATTGAGCAGGGCAGTTGGCTCTGCATGCTCCAGAGCAGCACAGGCCCCTCCTCGATGTCTGGCTCCATTTTAAAGCTCACCAACTGATATGTTCAGATGAAAATCAGAGTAAAGTACAAATGGAGGTTTTTATGCATGGCTGTATTTGATACATCGTCGTCCTGACAGCTGAGAGTGTGAACTATCAGTGAAGCAAAAACTTACTTTTTATTGTTTTGTGCAACATTCCTCCTGTTCCTTGCTGTCTGTCAATGTTCGGTCTACTAAAGTACTTTACTCTAGTAATATTTTACTATTATTAGAGATATAATAACCCCAGATGTCAACAGATTGTCTATAATATGGTCAACCTGTGCCTTCATCCCTTACCTCATGTTTTTCAAAATGTGCAGATGGAGGAAGCAGGCAGCAGCCCCCGGCCTGAGACCCCCAGCACCCTGACAGAGACAGAGGGGGAGATGGAGGGCAGTCTGATGGAAGTGGACCTGGACAGCTACCAGACCACACTGGAGGAGGTACTGACCTGGCTGCTGTCGGCCGAGGACGCCCTACACATTCAGGAGGAGGTGTCGGACGATGTGGAAGAAGTCAAAGAGCAGTTTCACACACACGAGGTAGGAGGAGACCTGCAGGCTGATGTAAGGCTGGCTAAGATTTAAACATGCATACACACGTAGACAGAGGTGCAAACCTCTGTGTTATTTATTTATTTATGTTAATGGCACTCTCCCAGAGATAGAGGCCTCCCACAACAAACTGTACATGCTCTGTACATGTTGGGAATGCCAGGAATTCTGTTGAGAACAGTGGCGCACAGCACCACATGGTGCCCTGGCCCAGAGCTTACTTACTAGCTTGAGAAGGTGTAGCTGCAGGGCTTGTGTCTGTGCATGTGTGTAAAGGGGCTTTGGCTGGATTCCCTTGGCTGAAATGTGAATATTTGTGAAGTCTAATGTCTGGAATCCAGGTCAAAGCAGAAAGCTGGTTGTTGGACTGAGAGCAAGACCCAAAGCCTCTTTAACAACTAGGCTTTTCAGGAGGTCTAAAACAAATCAATCCAGTTTGTTTCGGCCTCGTTGTTCACATACTTACTCCAACTTCTCCAGCAAAGCCTAATCAAAAACAATGTGCTCAGAGGTGCAGTCAAAAATGCTTACTCATCCAGAGAGCTCACGCAAAACAGACAATAACTCAATTCATTGGGCTTCATATTTCTCACAAAAACAACCAGCAAAGAGCAGCTCCTTTAAGGAGCTGAGAAGAGACCAAACTCCTTCAAAGTTGCTCTTGTATTCCTTCTTGAAGCATTCTTCTTTTGTTTTGAATTTGGTCTCAGTTGGCTGCTTGTCAGACTCTGCTCTTCAGTTTGTGCTCGAAAGCTTGTTTGACTGTTGCTACAGCAACACTTGCGAATGCAAGGGTGCAGAGGTGATGCCCAGTGCTTCTGCAGGCATTATTAAGTGTTATACCAAGTGAAGCTAAAGGGTGGGCAGAGAAACATATCCAGATGTTGGTCATTTTCAGGGTATGTGGTTATACATAGTCTCCCTTAACTTAACATAGTGTACACACTGAGAGTGGGTCCCACGGCTGTTTTGGTTGTAGTACACAACTTGTCTGGAAGACTCAACATTTTGCAAAGATTTGCAGTACATTTCTTTAAATATCATAACTGTTTTCCTCTGCACCAAAAGGCCTTTATGATGGAGCTGACAGCGCACCAGAGCAGTGTGGGTAATGTGCTCCAAGCGGGTAACCAACTGATTGCCCAGGGCAACCTGACGGAGGAGGAAGAAGAAGAAATCCGGGAGCAGATGGGTCTCCTTAACTCTCGCTGGGAGAACCTCCGAGTTGACAGCATGGACCGCCAGGCTAGGTACATACACATACATGTACTCCTGCTTTAGTCCTGTTGATGTATTGCAATACCCTTTGCTGTTGTTCATTGCAAATATGACATGATTTTAGTTTATCTGTGTCTGAAACTAGTGAAATTATCCCATTGTGCTATCATTAAGAAAAAGAAAGAGAACGAAAAATAAGGCTTAAAACAAAGAATCAGAAACATTCTTTTTTTTACAGTGCAGTGTAATCGCATCATGAGACACAAATTGCCCAGCGGAGATCTTTTTTTTTCTTTCTCTGTGTCACTGTTGACCTCAGATGTTTGAGTTTTTCTTGTAAAGAATGTACGATGCTGCAAACTGTGAAGATGACACCTGATAGGCCTTGAGCCCTCCAAGGACTAAACAGTCTAACAAGTCAACCTATGTTATCAAGGCTTACGATGCCACACACACACACACACACACACTTGTTGACTCTGATCTGAAGTATATGTGCTTATGCCTGCCGTATATTATGCGTCCGTGGAGTCTGTATCATCACTTATTCTAGATTTTGTGCTACAGTGAGGCAGCTAAATAACCGGCTGTACAGGCAGTTTTACCTTAAAGGTTATTAAACTGATATCTTCCTGTCATTTCTTCCTCTACGCCCACCTCACTGTCACTCTGTGCTGACTTTCTCCCTCTCCAGGCTCCATGAAGTCCTGATGGATCTTCAGCAGCAGCAGTTACAGCAACTTTCTGATTGGCTGTCACAGACAGAGGAGCGAATCAGAAAGATAGAAACAGAACCAACAGCTAAAGACCTGGAGCTCTACAAAGAACAGATAGAGCAGCACAAAGTAAATATGGTTTCTGCCAAAGTGCTTAGCTTGCATGAATCTAGTCATTTTTAACGTGGACACGATCAAGTAGAAAATAAAGATCATTTTTAGAGACTCTGACACTGCTCTCGTCCTAAAAACAGACAAGTCTTGTGACCGCTTCATCACATGTTTGATGCTTAACTTTCATGAGTCATTCACTGTCTCCATGGTGTCACCATAAAGCTGTAGTAGCTTCTCTGCCAGCTCTGTTAATGGTTAATTGTGCCCGTGCTGAATTCACTATTTGCGTTTCTGTTCAGGAGCTTCAGAACGACCTGGAGGCGGAGCAGGTGAAGGTCAACTCTCTAACACACATGGTGGTCGTGGTAGATGAGAACAGCGGTGAGAGTGCCACCGCTGCCCTGGAGGAGCAACTACAAGTGAGTTGTCTTTGTGAATTTGATAGTTGAAGGAGGAGAGTATTCCTTCAGTACATGCAATACATAACGTCTGCCTTTTAATGCCAATTCAGAAATAATAACATGGTCACACTCTTTTTTCGCATTTAGAATTTAGCTGGCAGTATGAACGTACAATTTATTTAGATTGTCAGGCTGTAAATAGTTTCTCTGTGACCCATGACTTCTGTAAAAAAAAAAAAGATCTGGACCAGAAAGCTGTTTGTACATAGAGGTCCAAATGATATGTATTAAAAATGTTCCTGTCCTTTACATTGTGTTTCTGAGAACACCAATGTTTGTCTTAACGTTTGTCTTTATCCTGCCTTCAAGTCTTTGGGTGAGCGCTGGGCGGCTGTGTGTCGCTGGACGGAGGAGAGGTGGCACAAGCTGCAGGAAGTCTTCATGGTGTGGCAACAGCTTCTATCGGACCAGGTAGGACATGCATCATGCTCTCACTCTTGCACATACAGGCACATACATGCGCACTCAAGCATAATAGATGACTTCAACACCATCAGGTGTCGACCTGATTGCTGAATTCCAAATTAAAAACGTTTTACACACGTTAACGGACTGTTTGTAATGTTTATAAAGTATTTTAAGTTAATGCTATTTTCCCAACTCTGTAGAGTTTATTTAGAGCGTGGTTGGCGGAAAATGAGGAGGCCTTGAGTGAAGTACAGACCAGCAACTTTAAGGACCCAAGTGAAATGAATACCAATGTGCGCCGATTAGCAGTAAGTAGTCTGAAAAGTCTAGTATCTGCCATATCTGCCGCAGCAGAGCAACTCACTACATTTCATTTGTGAACTTCAATAATAAGGTTTACATTATGGTCCAGCCTTTGATTTTTTTTTTGTGATTCAATGCTGTAGATTTTAAAGGAAGACATGGAAAAGAAGAGGAGGACTCTCGACCAGCTGTCTGATGCAGGACAGGATGTGATATCGCTACTGCGGAGCCCTGAGGCGGGAGCCAGGATCGAGGCAGACACAGAGGAGCTGGCACATAGATGGGACAACCTGGTGCAGAAACTGGAAGACTGCTCCTTCCAGGTGTGTGTGTGTGAAATGAATGTGTGTGTGTTTTTACGCGCTATATTTGCATGTAACTTTATTCAAAGGGTTTCGTCTTCCTGCTTATTGTACTTAACAAATGTCACAGTAAGTAGCACGCACGCCTGAGCTTATAGATATACATGGATATTAACTGTGGCAACTTGATGCACAAAGCACATGGCTGCTTGGTAAGAAAAAACGTTTGGAAGCTAGATTCATAAATAAAGATTAATTTAAACATGCACTAGTCAGTGTTGGGGAAGCTGGATCACCTTGGAAGAAGAAGCACAACAAAGCTCCCCTTGAAAAATGGATTTCTGTTAAATGTATAGTTACTCACAAAAAAAAATAATCTCAACTTACTTTGAAAAGTAAGACAGTTGCACCGGCTGGACAGTGTGAATGTTATGTTTCAGCCTCTGCAGTGGTCTTGGGATGAAAAGCAAAAAGGCAAATAAGGTTGGGGGACGTTCATTGGATGTCCATTGGTCACATGGGAGAAATGATAACATACAAATCATCCTGCTTCTCTATTATATTCAAAGTAGTTAGTTTAAGTTTTGTGACCTGAGTAGTAAATGACTAAAACCAACTTAATCGGACCACCATGCTGTTTATTCATTCAAGCTTTATTTATACTCGAGGGATCACTGAGGGGTGACCCTCATTAACAATGACACACAAAAAGAAAGAAAAGAAAAGCAAAACTATAGAGATATAGAGATATACTAACAGAAAAGAGGCAATACCATCATAAAATATTAAAAGCCATTAAAACTTTCCGATTAGGGAAAGTAATTTGATAGATTAATTAGGATGTAAAATAAATTCAATGCAGGTATTTAAAACAATTAAAAGTAGAGGTTGGAAGGTTTAAGATCAAATTTCTAAAAGTTATAAGTGAATTGATTTGAAATATGTGCTGTATTTAGTAGTCAGGTGCACTATAATTAAAATGTTAGGTCAAATTGCAATGTTAATGTGTATGATTTTCTTTTTCCCTAACAAGGAATAAAAGGGTATAAAAGACAAATATTTTTATCTGTGTTTTTAAATGGTCGTGGTTGATTTCTGTCCCATTCTCACTGATGCTCCCTCTCACTGCTAAGGTAATGGAAGCTGTGACGGACGCTGGGATGACTCGGGTGGAAGAGCAGGTCGTCGTGGATACAGTTGCTGTGGCTGCAGCTGCTTCCATTGCTGACCCGGACTTGGCCCCACCTGCTCCCCCGAAGAAACGACTGGTGGAGACAGATGCAGAAGTCAGACGATTGTAAGACCCGGGACACACAGACCTCCTTTGCCAGAAAAGTGTAAGAATAAAAGAAACGCAAACAAACAACAATGCACACATTGTGTTCTGTGTTCTGCAGGTTTGAAAATAAGCTTTCTGACCTCCTGAGCTGGATTAAAACATGGAAGACGGCCGCTCAGGGTCTTGCCTCCACACACCCTGACACTACACCTGACACACCAGACCTGCAGGAGAAAATTAAGGTAAACCTGCAGATGATAAAAACAAACAATTTCAACTCAGCACATGTTTTGAAAATCCCACCATAAATGTGTGTTCACCAATCACTGCAGGGTTTGGAGTTGGATCTCACAGCAAAGGAAACCACAGTTAGTCAAGTCATCCAAGAGGGACGGGTCTTAATGGACCAGCTGGAGAGAGGTAGGAAGGAAACTGACTCACTGACACTGAAATGTTACATTATTATACACAATAAACTAAACAATTATTTTACACAAACCCGTCCAAGTTTTGCCAAACACCTTCTTCTAAATTGTTCTAAGATAGTTGCTCATATTTATCGTTTCTCAGAGGCTCTAACAGAAATCTTCCATTTCCCTGGTAAATTGTGTCTCATAAGGTTTTACTACTTTTTCACAGCTGTTTGGTATTTTCTAGGTATTTACAAGCCTACAGTTTTAAGATTGTTTTTCAGTTTTAGTCCAGTAATCTGAACGTGTGTGTGTGTGTGTGTGTGTGTGTGTGTGTGTGTGTGTGTGTGTGTGTGTGTGTGTGTGTGTACAGAGTAGTAAAAATCTGTCAGCCTGCAGGGTGGCTGACTTCATATAACTGCTCAATGAAATGAAGATGTACTCAGGGCTTTTATGTGTTTACACTGTTCTACAGGCAGCGAGGGGCAGTGGAGCAGCACTGCTAAGTTGGAGTAAATTTGTTAAACATCAAACTTTCCACCAAACTCAACTTATTTTATTCCGTCATACCTGCTGTTCTTTCATCCACACCTGTCTTGTCTTCAAATTTTTCATCTACCACAGTTTTTACTCTTGCTAGGGTTTCCAAAAACTCACAACACAGGCTATGACACACTCAGACTAAATTATGTAAAAAATACATTCAAATCTACTTAATTATTTGTGAGCTATTTGAAGTGAGCCTTAATGTTTTTTTTTTGCTTGTGTCACTCTCTGTAGAGGGAGTGTGTGTGGACTCAGTGAGGGCAGACATAGACCTGATCCAAACCGAGTGGGATGTGTGTGCGAGGGAGCTGCAGGCAGCCCGTGAGCGAGTTCACACTCAAAGCCGGGTCAGAGCGGTGTCTGCAGAGCTAGCAGACCTGGACCAAGCTTTAGAGGAACAGGACCGGTGGCTGGACTCGACCTCGGCCGTAGAAAAGTGCGACGAGGCCGAGCTCAGAAGCCTGAGAGGAGAATGCCAGGTAAGAGTCATCGTCTCCGTCCACATTCACCCTGATCTCCTTTGTGTGACTTTAATCCTCAATTTCACCCCTAACCCTTTTGTCAATCCTCTTACATTGAGCTCATGCAGTTGCAGTTATTTCATAAACATTTCAGTTTTCACAGCAGAGATGAAACACTTTAAAAGAAAGTCATAAATCAAAACAACCATGAGGACAAAAAGGGGATTGTATTAAAGTGAAGGAAAGTGCCTCAAATGCTTGCTGGTGTGTCTTGAACTGTGGAGTTAAGATTTTTCAATTTAAGACTATTTCACTTTGAGCATGGAGGGTAAACCTGTCAGTGTAAAGCATGCCTCCATTCAGTAACCTGTGACTTTCTCTCCAGACTAACTTATTGTTGCATTATGTTGCAGGTTTCCCTCATTATTATACAGCAGAAAAATTATGAATTTGTTGACACTGATTATGCTTAAAGGCACAAAACAGATCAAATACAAGGAAAATTAATGGTTGACATACACTTTCCATCTTGCCTCATCATTCTGCATTATTATTAAACAGAAGTCAATATAATCCTCAAGAAAACTACTAATCATAGAATGAATGTTTATCAAATGTACAGAGACAGCAACAATTGTCCCTGCTCAATTATTCTTGAAAAATTCTCCCCTTACAAAATAATGAATTTTCATCTTCCTCTTGTATTCTTCAGTCCCGACTCGTCCGGGGCACCGCCTTGACTCCGCGATTGGAGCAGCTTTCTGCAGAGGCGGGGTTACTTGGAGCCATGCCCTCTCTGAAAGACAACATGGTGGTGGTATCAGCACATCTCGCCTCGACGCTGCAGCGGCTACAGAGCAGAGAGCAAGAGGTCAACTTAGGTACTTTTGCTGAACTATATCAAAATAATGTGTTGGTTCAGTGCAGAGGAAACCTGTTCCGAAACTCTGAGCAGCCTCCTGAGTATTGCCAGTACCATATGGTTTAAGGGACCAGACAGCCTTGAGGCATCCTCTTATTTGAAAGAGCTGCAGTACAGATTTAAGCCTTCCTTAAAACAAAGACCCATGTCTCTCTCCTTGCTCCCGGCTCAAAGCTTTCAGGTTTATAGGGACACGGAAAGAGTGATAGCTAAGATCAGTAAAGCTTAGTCCTTGAGGGGTTGTGTAAATTTGACATCAGCTTTTATATTAATCCTTGGCCAGCCACAAGTAATGGGTCTTGCCCTTATATGGCTTCCAAAAGCTCACAGATGCGTGAGTGTATACATGAGCGATTGTGTGTGTGTGTGTGTAAGATCATCCCTCTGTGCCAGCTCCATCTCTACCTGAGGACGTGACTTGGACCTGTAGCAGTCTTTAAAATCAGTCAGCGTTTTACCTCTGGAATTTAGATGCAGTCCTATTGGCCAAGAACGAGTCTGTAAAGCGAGACTTGAATGCTCCCCTCATCTCCTGACCATAGGTGTGTGTGTACGTGTGCCCGTCTGTCTTTCTGTGCCTCTTGGGCTTTTATGGCTATGAGGATTTGGACGGAAGCCAAGGAAAACCATTTTGTGTCTGCTTGAAGGCAATTTGTCTCTTGCCAGGGCCTCTCTACCCCCCCCCCCCCCCCCCCCCCTCCATCTCTGCTCTTTGTGTATATAAACATAGCCAGATTATGTGAACACTCAATCACCTGGTAATTTAAAACACTGACGGAAAAAGAGAGGAGAAGAGAGACAGTCGGGGAGAAGAGCAGGAACAGAAAGTAATATAACCAATCAAAATAGATGAGGTTGAAGTAGTCACAAATGGGCACTACTTAAGTTTTGTTATTCATGTAATCAGCTATGCAATAGGGGTAGGCAGCAGATTAGTTTTGATTTTATAGTGTATCTTTAAAATTCATCTGGCATGAGTGACATGTACGAGTTGGTTAGAAGAGGACAGCGAAACAGACATCTGTGATTCTCTTGCAGCCTGAAAAACACAACAATACACAGAAGAGGAATCCTAAATGTGTTCACTGCCCCCGTGTGGTTTAAAACTTAATGCTTACTTTCTAATGCAAAAGTTTTGATACCTTAATTGAATAAGTTACACAGATGTCCCCCTCTTCCTTGTCGTATTTCAGCTTTGGCCAGTTTTGAAGCCAACCAGATGATGTCGAGCCAGGTGGAGGGTCTCGAGGCCAGACTGGCCACTCTAAGAGAAGGAATAGTGGATATCCCCACGGCTGAGGGAGCAGTGGAGCGGGCACAAGTGAGTAGTGAATCATCTAGATAAATGAAGTCATGGCTCTCATGAGTGAAAACCATGGTCAACTTTCCACCAAACTACATTTAAATCTGTAAAGTACACATATTCTGATAACTACCGGAACTTTAACTCCTAGGTGGAGGTAACCATGCTAAGTATGATCACAAAGTCTCATTAATTACTGTTTGATAGTATTTGAATAAGAGTAAAAGTAAAAATAATGTTTTCTATTACTCTTATTACTCAAATACTCAAAGATATTTTTTATTGTTGTGGCTTATCCGTAGACCTTAAGCTGATAAAACATGTGCCCCCTGACATCTAAGCTAAAAGGATTTCATTGTTTGTGGCCGTCTATGTGCTTGTGCATATATCAGAGTGTTAACCTCTGTCTGCTGTCAGTTTTTTTTCTACACACACAATAGACCCATTTATCAGCCAGTCACTTCCCTCTGCACTGTATCAAACCCCCGTGTGTGTGTGTGTGTGTGTGTGTGTGTGTGTGTGTGTGTGTGTGTGTGTGTGTGTGTGTGTGTGTGTGTGTGTGTGTGTGTGTGTGTGTGTGTGTGTGTGTGTGTGTGTGTGTGTGTGTGTGTGTGTGTGTGTGTGTGTGTGTGTGTGTGTGTGTGTGTGTGTGTGTGTGTGTGTGTGTG
>CALSCE010010644.1:8597054-8609189 GCA_943593645.1 Bovichtus variegatus
GTGTGTGTGTGTGTGTGTGTGTGTGTGTGTGTGTGTGTGTGTGTGTGCTATATGCATTGCTGTGTTTCGTGTGTGTTGCTCTGCCTGTTTCTCTCCTCCTCATCCTTCCGTGGAATGTGGCTCAGCCCGAGCTGTTGTTATCGTAGCAGATAGGGCATGGTGCCGGCGAATGGGTGGGGACATGGCACATTCTGGGCAGCGTGCCCATGCATGCTGCATGGAGCTCCTTACAGCTCAGTGTGGGGCCGCTCAACCCGTCAGTCACCCTGACAGCCAGCACACACTATCCCATGACAGCATCTCTAAGTCCCATTAGCAATGAGTCTAATGATTTGAATGTGGTAGCCATCTGATTGGCTAAATGGATTCATTAGGGTTTCAATACACACCGATGTACGGAAGAGCTGAGAGACGAGTTCGAAAAAGATTTCAATTGTTTTCTCTCTTGTGTTTATGAATTGTTTTTCATCTGTAAAACGGGTAAGGAAAAAATAAATTTCCGGTTTCGCCAGGATCACTTTTCATCAGTTGTCAAGTGTTTGTTGTTGTAATACTCATTGCGGCCACAAGAGGCAGAAGTGCACCCATATCCCATGATCTGAATAGGACTTAAAGCATTTATGTGTTCTTCAAAGTACACGTGTGTGTTAGCTGGTTAGAAAAATGATTCTTGTCAAAACCTTCTTTTTTACCTGGCAAAACTTTTGTTACCCACCTGTTCTCAGTCAAAACACAGGAGGAAAAAACATTTCTATCAGACTTAGGAAATGGATCACAAGAATTATTTTATCTCTTGCCTCCTCAGGGCTTCCGTACGATGTGAATCGCTTATGAAAGAATCAATTAATCACTCTGTATTAACCTGTGTTCAAAGGAGTAAAAGTGATTGCAAGGTTGTTTCTGTGCAAACACTTTTATTTGAAAACGTTGTGCTACATTGTTGTAACATCCCCCGCACATTATGTACATTATTTATGTTTAAAGAATAATTACATTCTTAAAGGTATCTTGTGGAGATTTTGACCACCAGTAGTGCTATGAAGCAATGTTTTTAGGAGCAAGTTCCAGAGCACACCAGTGATACTAATGCTAATGCCCATTAGTGCTGATTTTCAAACTATTTCACAGATTGACAGTAGTAAAACAAACACATTTTTATGCCACATTTATGTCATACCAGTTTCCAACTGAAGTAGCATTCACATCAACATCCAAGTTGTAATTATAAGTAGGAAACTCAAATATTTTTGGAAAGCTTCAATATATTTTACTTGGCGCGTAAACTCGGAAGTGCCTGGAAACCAAACAAACATGGATTCCTCGCGTCTGCCAAAGTCCGTCGTTCAAGATAATTAATCCCAAATGTGGTGCTTATAGCGTTATATTGTCAATGCACTCTGCAGTCAAACAACCGTCACATAAAGTCATAAACAGGAATCTTTCCAATCTCAACCATCAAACTTGTATGACATGAAAGCTGCATAAGGCCGCAATGCGTTTTGGCGAGGAACACATAATAGTTTGTCTACAAAAAATAACACGTTTTTGTATCAAACGTTAAATTAAATATTGTTGTTATCATGAAAATACTGTTGGAGGGTTTCATAATATAAGTTTACTGTGGGCCACATTATCAAATGACTTAGGAAAACTTGGGATGAGTTGAGAGGAATCCAAAGTTGCCAAACCTTTTTTGTTAAGGACATGACGGCCACAAATGTTTACAGAACTTTTTTCTTCAATAGTGAAACCTCATTCATTAAAAAAGGATAAGGGACCTCTTATCTTCTTCTCACCAAGGGGATGACTCGCTTACATATTGTTTTTGTTAATGTTAGTGCTCTGCAAATTCATTCACAGACATACACATTCTGTGGTTTCCCATTACACACAGCTTGGACTTGTCATTTTAAGCCTGAACTCTTGTTCGCCTCAGGGCCTGTGTCTGGAGATTGAGCAAACGCAGCAAGCCTCCGATCCTGCAGAACTACAAAGATGGAGTCAGCTCTCCTCCAGGGCCCGTGAGGAGCTGGGCACACTGCAGTGCATCGTGGGTAGCATAAAGGACAATCAGGTAGTGTAGCTGTAATTAGTCATATAGAAAGCCTCAAGTGTTTTTGTCTCTACTTGAATGTTTTTCGATACTTTGTTTTAACGCTGTTGTATGTTAGGTGCGTTTGGTGGAAGTGGAACGTTGGTTGGATGCGGTCCAGGAACTTTTGTCTCGTGATGCCACGGGGTTGGGCGACAAAGAAAGTCTACAGGAAGAGGTTAACCAGTGCAAGGTTAGAGGACAACACAAAATATGAAAATACTGTTTTTTTTCCTTCTTTTTTCCCAACACATTTTGACATTGTAATGGTAAAGACACCAAGACTGCAGTCCTTTGACAATATAGATTTTGACCTGAATTGATTACTGAATTGGATTTAATTTTTAATTGAATTATTCTTTACCTTTCTTTCTCGTTCTGCGAACAAGGAGTATGTGAGTGAGATGGAGTCAGTGGAAGGTTCGTTGAAGCAGATGGGAGAGAATGTGAGTGCTGTGCAGACGACTGCAGTCCCAGGACTAGCCAAGTGGGGGCAGGATAAGTTGGACGAGTGCAGGAGCAAATGGGACACGCTCAGCAAACAGGTGAGGAAAAACTTTTCTCTCTTTGCACTGTGTGCTGGTAATTCCTGCAAGAAACACAACTCCTTGTTTTGTGTGTGTGTATTCATTCACATAGTTACAGTTTCATTTTAGTGTCACGAGCAAGAAGATAAGACACATTCTGTTGTTCAAGTCTCATAAAGTCTTGTTTTACTTATAAACGTTACAAATGTTATATGCTTACCTCCAGCTGCTGAAACATCAAGAGCGCGTGGCAGAGAATCGGGAGAGGCAGGTGAATCTGAGGAAGGACTTGGCGGAGATGCAGGAGTGGATGAGCCAGGTTGATGAAGAGTTTCTCATGAGGGACTTTGAATACAAGAGTCCTGAGGAGCTGGAATCGTCGCTGGAGGAGATGAAGGTGGGTGTGGTTACAACAAGGGTTGCACAGTCAATATATATATATGTTTTCTATATATTTTTTATCGTCATCGCAATGTCAACTTGTGCAGTAAACACATGAAAGACCGTATTCGTAGAAAACTGCACTTTAAAATGTAACTTTTGTATTGGTGCCTTTTGGGTTTATTAGTTCAATAAAAGATTGTTGGAAATAATTTCTTTCATTTTTTTTTTTTTTTCATTCAACAAGCAATTTGTCATATTTAAGCTGTATACTAAGAGCAGCAAAAATGCAGAACGTAGTACACTTTAACATGTTTATCCCAAGTAATATTGTTATTCTGATATTCAACAATATCAATATCAACAATATTTTCCTCATATCGTGCAGCTGTAGTTATAACCTATTAGGGACACTTAAAATTAACCATTTGGGAACCTTGGGGAAATATGGTGATTCTCTAAAAAACTAATTTTTTGTGCTTTTATGTAAATGTGTGGGTCTAACGATCTTCCTTTGTATCTCCTGTCATTTTCATCTTCCATCTCTCACAGAGGGCTAAAGAGGATGTGCTACAGAAGGAGGTGAAGGTAAAGATCCTGAAAGACAGCATCAACACGCTGGTGTCCAGAACATCGGGCCCCGGTGGAGGCAGTGCACAGGAGCTGACTACAGAGCTTGAGGGGGTTCTAGCCAACTACCACAAGCTGTGTGACCGCTTCAAGAGCAAGTGTCACACCCTGGAGGTAATGTGTGTGGGTGTGTTGGGTTGTCTGTTCAAAAATATTTGGTATCTGACAAATGAAGTTTACTGGCTTCAGTTAGAAGTGATGGCCACCTATGCTTTTATTGTTGGGGATATATACATGCACCACAGCGCAGTTTAGTCATAGCGTATTTACGTTAGCTTTGAGTTTAAGGTTAAAGTGTTCTTCCTGTATACACAACGTGCAACTCACATGCTGGAATGACATGTTGGTTTATGTATTGTGTCAATTCTCGGGCTCCCTTTTTGTTAATTTTCATGCGAAGAACAAGAGAAGCTGGAAGGCGAAGTCATAGTTTGGGGCACAATTTTTGATTATCACCCACCAGACTCTGCAGGATAAAGATCAGACACGTCACTGAGTTGCGCTTATGTTCATGTACTCTCTGCCTGAAGCCCATTAGGCACATTCCCCTCTTTGTTTGTAGAATTTTGCAGTTTAATTTGAGTATACTGAGGTTTTCTTTTGTAAAAATGCCTCACAGGGAAGTTTTTTTTCTTCATATCGTGCTTTAAGATTGTGAATAAGGGCATACTTAATTCAGCTGTCTCTCTGTTTTAACGTCATTTATGTTTCTCTGGTTGTGCACAACTGTATTTAAATGTTTCTGGCTGAGTGTTTATGTGCGATTACTGTGCAGGAGGTTTGGTCCTGTTGGATGGAGTTGCTTCAGTACTTGGATATGGAGCAGAGTTGGCTCAACACTCTGGGGGAGAAGGTCCAAGCTACTGAGAACTTATCAGAGAGCACTGAGGCCGTCAATGAAGCTCTGGAGGTACAAATGTAGACATTTATTTATTTAATCTGTTATCTTATACTTGACTGTTTTTCTTCAAATTCTTCTCTCCTGTTAACGTTCTCAGTCTTTTAAGGGAACATTTAAGGTTTGGTGGAATATTGAACATTTTATTCTATTTTTATGTATTTCACATCCTATCATGCATAGAAAATGATACTATACTTGAACTACTGGATTACTTTTATAAAAACTACTTCGCTACAGGCACGTCAACAGAAAGTGAATAAGATTGTGGAAATTAGTTATGAGTAAATATATGTATAATATATTATATAGTTAGACCAACCAATATGTTAGGAATTGCATTTATTTTATATTCC
This sequence comes from Bovichtus variegatus, assembly GCA_943593645.1. Lineage (NCBI taxonomy): Eukaryota > Metazoa > Chordata > Actinopteri > Perciformes > Bovichtidae > Bovichtus > Bovichtus variegatus. The sequence goes on from CALSCE010010644.1 coordinate 8,601,939, forward strand.
TGTACTTACTTTATATTTAAGAGAATCTCGATCCAATAGACACCCAGGAATTGTGTTAGGACACCATGGACAGAATCTCTCCACCAATCAACATGGAGACATATTAAAGTCCTCTAAAAACCATTCATTGGTCTGAGACGGTGTAAGAAAGACAATTAGTATATTTCATGAACCAAACAGGCTATTTAATATTCTAAATGTGCTAATATCCTCATTCCCTTTGACTTTGTCTTCCGAATTTCTTCTGCCTTGTCTTGCTCCGTTGTTATATCTGTATACTTGCCTGCAGCGTGACTGTCACACTCACTTTAATCACAGTGCTGCTTCTGTAACATCGCATAGTGATGAAGGAAATTGAAGACCCTTAAAGACAATGTTTCCCTTTCTCCTCTTTGTCCTTATGTGTTTTTGGCTTCTCTTTTTCTTCTTTTTCTCCCCCTTCTAGTCTCTCTCTCTCTCTCTGTCTGTCTCTCTTTCTCGCTCTTTCTCTCTCTCGCTCTCTCGCTCTCTCGCTCTCTCTCTCGCTCTTTCTCTCGCTCTTTCTCTCTCTCGCTCTCTCTCTCTCGCTCTCTCTCGCTCTCTCTCGCTCTCTCGCTCTCTCTCGCTCTCTCTCGCTCTCTCTCGCTCTCTCGCTCTCTCGCTCTCTCTCGCTCTCTCCGCTCCATATTCTTCTAAACCTCCCTCTGTCACCCCTCACCCTTCCCATTCTCCCACTTTCCTAATCAGACTCACCCCTCTGGAGGGGGCTGTCACTCAGTCTGTGTCCATTGCCTCCGGGAAGGAAAAGCATATTTAATGACCCCACATAAACAATGACTGGTGGATCCAAACAAGTGCCGCCACTCGACAAGCTTCTCTCTCACTTGTCTCTCATTTCTCGTTCAGTTATCATCTTTTCTGGGTTTGCCTCCATCTGACACACCCCAACGTTGCAATTTCTGCATCTGCACTCCATCTGTTTGCTCAGCTTTTTGTTTCTTTCTCATACTTCCACACACACACACATATTAATTTTTCAGTAATTCACTGGATTTCTTTTTTCTCTCTGGTATTCTATCTTCCTCGAGTGTTTGGTTCCTAGCTTTGGTCAAACTTTTTTTCTAGTTTCTTTGGCACATTTTTGGAACTGTGAAGCAACTTCCTTGATCTTTGTTGTGGCTTTATCAAAGGACTATTTTATTTTATCACTTCCTCACACTAATTTCCTTTCCCAACCACTTTGCTTGATTTTTCTGATTCTTTGCTCATAACTTTACCGTTTTCTCCATCTCCCTATTCACCACCAGTCTTTGGAGAGTGCGCTTCGCCACCCCGGGGACAACCGGACGCAAATCAGAGAGCTGGGTCAGACGCTGATAGACGGGGGCATACTGGACGAACTCATTAGCGAAAAACTAGAGGCCTTCAATTCCCATTACGAGCAACTCAACCACCAGGTCAGGACCTTGGCTTTGTGTGTGACAAAATGTTGGATGTGTGTGTTTGTTGCTGTAGAAAAAAAGGCATCCATTATGTGTTTATATTTGGATTTATTTTTCACAAAATGTAGGTGTATGCATCGTCTTTAATTGTAGGAATTTATATTTGATACATTGAGTCATTTTCTCCAAACACATCCATAGGTTGTACACAGAAAAGTGTCACCAGCTAATGTTTTGAGATTTATTCATAATAATACCAAACACATTTATGCTTTGTCATATTATTATTGTATATTATTCAATCAAGTCAAATGCAACAGAAAAAACATTTGTATAATTGTTAATAAGTAGATATACCAGCAAGTATATTCAGTCTTTTCTATCTACAGCTGTATGACATGACATTATATTGCAATATAGACATCTTTTGAAATATATATAAAAAAATAAAATAAAATTCAACCCCATGATTTGATGTCTGTGCCCCCCCTCCAGGCGGTGAACAGGCAGATCAGCCTTGAGCAGCAGCTGCAGACTCTGAAGGAGAATGAACAGGCGCTCCAAACACTGCAAGAGTCTCTGAACCAGCTGGACAACACACTCGCCTCCTACCTCACCGACCGTGTCGACGCCTTCCAGCTCCCACAGGAGGCACAGGTACAGTACACATGTGCACACACTTTCAGCAGGCTCTGCATCAATGCTGTGCAAGATGGTTTGCTCACTTTCCAGTTCATCAAGATCATCCTTTTTGCCGAGAGGCATCCCAGCGTGAAAAGATGTCTCATAGGAAATGAGCGAACTGCTTTAAATTTCTGGTCCAGCAAACATAATGCATGACAAGTAATGGAAAGTGTGATTCTTGGATTAGGTTACTGACTATATTTTTAAACAAGTAATTAGTGTTTGTGTCAGAAGACATTTTTAAAGTTACCCCTCCCAACCATGCAGAGGATAACCAAACAAGTGACACTTGGACTGCATTTTATATAGCGCTTTTCCAATCTTCCAAATAGATTTTGTTCTTCGATCTCACCAGGTATAAGAGGGCCTGACTGTAGAAATGCAGATATATTCATGGTGTGTGTGTTGATTTCCACTTTTTCTTCAGACCATCGGGGCAGAGATCGCAGCCCACGAGGTAACAGTTGAGGAGATGAGGAAGAGGAACGTGGCCAACTTGCCTCCCCCCACCACTGATGGCAAAGCTGCTCGAGGTGGGACCATGCTGGACCAGCTACAGGTAACACTGCCTCCTTCTGGAGAACATCAGTAACTGCAGGACGTCATGTCAGACTGGTTTCTCCTGCCTCCATCACTACAGTACATAACCACGACATAAGAATGAATACTACAAATACTTTGATTAAATTGAAAGGTAGGTTCTCTACACTCGATCAAATGAAGATTTAATCAGACAATCAGGCCACAAGTTGAACACGTTTTTCTGGCAGTTTATTCAACACGTCGAGTCAGACACAGAATGACACAGTACATCCTGATCTGCCCTGAGACAAAGAACAAACCACAATATATTTGGAAAGTGTCATGTGGAACGTATACAGCAACCTGTCATGCATATAAAAACACGTTTTCTACTTGAACATAAATTGAAAGCAATCAAGCTTTTATATTTTGGGTCTGCGGCTATACTATGACCTCAATATACGGACTCAGGATCTAAAGGTTCAATTGAAGTACGATGACCAAACTGCTCTAACTTTGGAGGAAATCTTTGCTAGCCCTCCTCCAGCTAACCTCTGGAACCTGATGAACCTCTGCACATCAAGTGGAGATTTATAATATACAGATACAAACAAACTTATAAAGTTTTACATGACCATGAAATTCACCCATCAACATTTAAAAAGTTAGGAAAAATATAAAATCAGGGCAGAATGGTAAGACAAAGTGTGTGTGTGTGTGTGTGTGTGTGTGTGTGTGTGTGTGTGTGTGTGTGTGTGTGTGTGTGTTATCTGTGTTGTGACCTCTCCCTTCACCCACTGCAGAGGAAACTGAGGGAGATCTCCACAAAGTACCAGCTATTCCAGAAGCCAGCTAACTTTGAGCAGCGCATGTTGGACTGTAAGAGAGTCCTGGATGGTGCCAAGGCCGAGCTGCACATTCTGGATATCAGGGACGTGGACCCGGAAAAAATCCAGTCCCACCTCGATGGTTGCATGGTGAGAGCTACAACTTTCTCAATACACTAACACACACTCATTAACATTAAAGGGTTAAAGGATACAAAAACATCTTCCAGCCACGCTAGCTATTTATGCAGACACAAACACAAAGTCTTTCTCACCCTCACTCAGAGGCTCATTTTCCTTTTTTAAATTTTTTTTATTATAGAAACTTTACAAGTTGCTGAGTGAGGTGAAGCTGGAGGTGGAGACGGTGATAAAGACTGGTCGGCAGATTGTGCAGAAGCAGCAGACGGAGAACCCTAAGGCCATGGACGAACAGCTCACTGCTCTCAAACTGCTCTACAATGACCTGGGGGCACAGGTAAATGATTCTTATATTTATTCTCCCTGTTCAACAAAATGCAGCTCATGTTGCATTACAAGTAACATTTAATATCTCCGAGACCAGTTTAAAACGCTTTCGTTTTTCCTTCTCTTTACAGGTAACGGAGGGCAAGCAGGACCTGGAAAAAGCTTTGTCTCTGTCTCAGAAGTTCCAGAAGGAGAGCGCCGGCCTGGAGGAGTGGCTGACCACCAGCGAGGCTCAGCTCCAGCAGAAGAACAGCTGTGGAGACATGCCAGCGGACATTGATGCTGAGATCGCATGGGCTAATGTGAGTAAACTGTTCACTGTTCATCAAATCTCTTCAAGACGAGAAAAACAAGTGCTTCTGCTTCTGGCCAGTAGATGGAGCAGAAGGACAGTAGGCTGATCCTGGAAACACCAATCTCTCTCTTTCTAACACTGGAGATAAACTGTGGACTGTTGAGAATGCTTCAGTGTTAAAAAGCGTTGATTACATTCACATCCACACATTTAAATAGTCAAAAGGTTTTAAGAATTGTATGGATGGTTTTTGTCTCTCTAGGATTCCAATTCAGTGAAAAGGACAGAAACTTTAATATGTTCCCACACACTGAATCAAACACGCGTTAGACCCCTTCACACAAAAGACTCAACAGTATTAAAACTGAAACATATGAATTTTAAACGATTCACAAGTTCACACTACAGTACATGAAAATGTGTTGAAGGTTTCATCAAATGTACTTTTTTTTTCAAAATGTATTTTTATTTTTTTAATCTACATTTCTTTTTATGTTTTAAAATGTGTATGCAGTTGAATATGTGAATGTATTGACCCTTAATCCATACCTTTTTATTTCGGCTGTGTCTATGCTAACAGCTTTCTGATATGGCAATAAATTATAGAAACATGGAGGTCATCACATGTTTAATATCCTGTATATTGCATTGTACGTGTGTGTGTCCCTCCTCCAGGGCCTGTTGAAGGAGTCTGAGCGTCGTAAGGTGGAGCTGTCCAGCCTGATGGAGACCAGCGCCGGTGTGCAGACTCTGGTGGAAGGCAGCGAGGCTGAGCTGGACAACAAACTCTGTGGCCTCAATGAAGCCTGGGGCCGTGTCCGCACCTGGACCGAGGACTGGCTGAGTGCTGTGCTGGTGAGTGCAAATATTTTATAGAGTAAGGCTTAATAAATAAAGAGATGCTGTGTTCTTTATTTTAGTTTGTCTGAGTAAGTAGAATCTCCCACCTGCTTTTTATAGTTTATGCTTACATTTTTAGTTGCCATCTTTTTTGCAAATGCTACTCTTGGGAGAATAAATGTATTTTTGCCTTAGCTGAGCCTTTTTAACATGCAATTTTTGTGGGTAATGAGAATAATTTTTTTTTTTACTAACAATGAATATATTTATAATACATACCCATGTGCTGCAATAATAAAGTTTTGGTATTGAAATTCGAAAAAAGTTCATTAAAATTTTTAAGTTGTTTTTATGAACCCCGGGGGGAAAATGGCATTACAAGGTTATTTCTTTACAACCCAAAATAAACAATTCCTCATTATGCTGTGTAAGTCAAAAGATTGCTGTAGCTAGACAAAGAAATTAACTTAAAGTCAAGAACAAAACAAGGACATGCAAATCACCTCTTCAATAAAAAATATATTTGCCATTTGAAGATACTAAGAAGTGTTTCTTCTTGTAATTGTGCTCTGCAGCAAGTCATATAAAGGTAATGGAACCCACAGAGAATAATTAAAATGCCTTTGTTTTAGATTAAGTAGTAAATGGGGAAAACACAGGAGGACCTTTAACAGTAATTAATCTTTTTAATTCTTAATGGAAACACTGAGCCTCTGTTTTTCGTTGTACGAGTGCAGAGTCACCAGAATGAAGTGGAAATTTTAGATGAGAACCTGGCTCACATCAGCACCTGGCTCTACCAGACCCAGATCCACCTGGACGAGGCTGAGCGGCTCGCACCGTCAGAGAAGGACAAGGTGGTAAAGGTAAGGCAGGAAGTTTTTACATTGTGAGAGAGAAAGCCTCTGTATGAATTAAGGGAGAATGGCCCTAAAGTGTGGATACAGCACACTCGGTATATAAAGGACAGTTAAAGCTTGTGAGGTTTTCCATATTGTCATTACAAAGTTATTAGTTAATACTTCTGACTATATGTAAGAATTGGCAGCGCTTATACCATGACATGCAGTGATAGTAGTTTAGAATTGCTTTATGGAAACCACTTCCTCTGGCAGGGAAATTCATTCTGCAAGAATCCATCGGGAAATCCTGTTACCTCGTGGTATTTTAATGTGTTTCTATATGAAAGGAATAGTAAGGCAATGATCAATAATTTCTAAATGTCCCATTTTGGATTCCCCACAGCAGAAATGTTGTATGCTTGTGTAAGATAGAGATTTTCAAGAAGCACACGTATTCTGACTTTTTTTGTGTGAAGTTCTTAATAATATTTGCCCAACATTTGAAGAGAGTGAGAGAAAGGTTTGTTGAAGTATGGGAAAGGACATTGTGAGAGAATGAGGAGAAGCTGAGTGTAAAATAATTTATCTTAAATTCTTAACCCTTCCCTTCCTCTCGCCATGACAACTGAAGGTCTCTTCTAAATATCAGCTGGTGCCTGGCCCTGCTAACCTTCATCAGTACTTGCTGTGCTAAGCACTTTTGTCTGAACCAAGGCCAGGCTGCCATCCAGTCTGAGAGAGAATGACTGATAGCATGAACTGATTTAAATAGATGACCAGCTACTCTGTGCTCTGTCCTCAGCGCATGCTAGAGGAGCTGGAGGACATCAGTCTGCGTGTGGACAACGTGAGGGACCAGGCCATCATCCTGATGACCAGCAGGGGCCCCGCCTGCCGAGATGTGGTGGAGCCCAAACTGGCTGAGCTCAACTGCAACTTCGACAAAGTCTCCCAACACATCAAAACTGCCAAGGTACAAAAGCACACACTGTACGTAAACTAGGGCAGCTAGATCATGGCAAAAATCATAATCACAATTATTTTGGTCAATATTGAGATCACAAGCATTTAACATGATTACTCATTGTCTTTGGAAACATCATGCATTTATTACACTTTTTAAAACTTTTTAAAAACGAACTATGAATATCATTCAACTGAAAAACACATAAAAAATATTTGTCTTATTTATCTTTTTTATATAAGATAAATAATATATATATCCACACATTAAATAAATAATATAAAACTAAGAAATACAAATGAATTAGATTAAAACAAATAAGATCAACATGTTGTAATGTTACTGCCACAACCTACTGAAAACTACTAAACATACAGATTCAATATAT